>JAJNBT010148647.1:0-10028 GCA_028455955.1 Notopais sp. p TS-2021 | reverse complement strand
TTAATATAGTATTCCTTAGCATGAGTAGAATGCAATAACATATATATTTTTGGGGGCTGATGAGTATTTTTTGCTTCCACAAAGCAATTGTGAAGTGGGGTTTCCAATGTTATATCCGCCACAATAAATAAGGTGATCATTTTTTATTTCTATATAAGGACGCTCCAATCGTCAGGTTAGGTTAGTTTAGGTCTGTTTTTAACCTAACCTAAAAAACTCATCAGCCCCCCAAAATATATATCATTGCAATCTACTCATGCTAAAGAACACTATACTAAAAAATCGAAACGATTGGAGTCCAGTAGCTCTCCTAGAAATTTACCAATTATAATTAAAATAAAATTTAATGGTAAACCAAAACGTATTTTTTCCATTTTGTTACTCAAATTGATCATAATTGGACAAAAAAAGCCTACTTTATTGAGCACAAATTTAATTATGAATCATTTGGGAAATATTGAGTTCATTTTTATAATATCCAGAGTTTTGTGGAGAACTATTCTATTATTTTTTACATATACAGTATTATGAAAAATAATACAATTACTTATATTTTTATACTATTATATTTATACTTCTTGCTATAAAATTGTCAAATTTCTGTAATAAATTCTAGTTAAAACCTGTTTTCATAATATTAATATTTCTAAATCGCTGTAAATTTCCCTGTGTGAGGAGTGATTGTCTGATTTCTTCATCGGTTTCTAGTAGAAAAAATTCCAAAAATCTCAAAACTATGTCGAAGGGAGTAAAAAAAAGACTGATTTCCTCGTAATTAAAACAACAAGTTTGGAGAATTCTTTCTCATTTTGTGATGAAAATTGTTAATTTGAGATGATTCCTAATCCGATGACATTAAAACTGAGACCAAATCCATAGAAATGTAAACAGGAAAATGAGATTTCTGATTTGGTTATCCTAATAATTATTAAGGCTTGATAATCTGGACTAGCGCAAACACGTCTATTGTCTGAATACAAGTCAGTTTTTATTGATTTAAATGCAGGATATACAGCATAGAAAAATAACGAATTTAATGCCATCTTAAATTCAAATTTTATTCAGGAAAGAAAATAATGATGTCTAAATTGTAATATGAATAGGAAGGAACCCACATTTATATCGTAGTACTATACAGAACTACAAAATGACAACTCATCATGTATTATATATTTATTTATTTTATTAAATACAACTCAAGAACCTTTATACAAATTTCTTGCAGATATTTCTTAATTAAAAATGCCGATATTGGCGGCTTATTTACATCCATAATTACCAGTATATCATTAATGTTCCCCCATTTTTCATTTATTAAGGAATTATCTTCTTGGTAACTTTCTTCAACTTAGAATAATATTAATGTTATCCATATATTCTGTGTTGTTCATTATAACAAGCGTATTGAATTTATCAGTATTTCTAATCAATATACTATGGTCATTTTTATTATTTTTTTACATTTTCTTAATCTTTTTATTCAGTAAATCTTTGTTATTTTGATTCTTGAGAGATCGATTATATTTTGAAATAAATTTCTACTTCTAGTTTCTTCGATTATGAATTGAATTTTTTATTTTATCTTTAGATCAGGGGTGGGGAACGGGCAAATTTTTGCACGCGTCCGATATTTTTTTGCCCGTGTAGAGCATAGATAGTTTTGAAATTTTTTAATTTAAATGAATAAACTAATTCCAATATTGTATTAATAATATTTATCCACTATTCGTTTGAATATATATATTGACAAGAAAAACATTTTTAAAACGAATGTCGTCGACTATGTGTTGAAACAAATTAGTACCTAAAATATTTTTTGCCCGTGAGGAAAAATGTTATTTTTTATTTGCCCGGCTCTCCTAGAATGTTCCTCCCCACCCCTGCTTTAGATAATTGAAAAGATTTCAAACCAAACTGACTGAGAAATTATATTTATTTATAAAATCAATACATTTGTTCTATTATACTCATCATTTGCGAGAAACATTCAATATGATCTTGTGAAATTTCAGAAGAGCACCCGAATATTTCTTCTAAAAACGAGGAACTTTTTACGTTCACATTTTTTGCTGAAAAAGTTGTCGATAATTATCAACTACGGATTTTTTATTATATATAAACAAACCTTAGAATAATAAAACTAGATATATTTCTATTGATAATTCCTCAATTTCTAGAAGATATATAGCATTTGTTTCAATAAAGTCAACAGGAAAATAACTAAAATTCACAAAAACACGAAAAAGTACCCAATGTTCCATCTATTATTGAGTTTATAGCAAATTAAATAAAAACTTCTTCAGTCTGATTTTGTTCAGTTCTACACTTCTATTATGAATTTCCCCCATTATATAAGATAAGAACTGATTCTCTTGATACATTTACGCTTTTTGATGATATTATAATTCATTAATTGTATATCGAGTGAGATAAAAACTGGACAGTTTTAGACAACATAATGAATGTTTATAGAAGCATGAATGCATCATATGTCAGGTTATTTCCCTACTGAATTATATAACGGATATGTTCCCTGCGAACTTGGAGGAAGACGTTATGTGAGACAGTCGGATACGTGTTATACAAAATATGTTTCTAATATTTCGTGAACTTTAAATAAATAGATATCTTTGGGCAGGTCCTAACGTAATCACCTTTCATTGGGGGCCTTGATCTTAAAGTGATCCCAAAGATACAAATCGGTATTAAGGAAAAGGGGAAACTGTCATATGTTAAATATTGACATTCACTTAATATTCCGTTATAAAAAATGGTGGTTCTTTCTGTTCCTCTTAAAATCAATTGAAAGCTGTTAAGACAAACTGATGAGTAATTATTTCTCATCAATCTCAACGTACGGCTGATTTTATATGACCTGGGAATTAATAATTGAGTTTGATCCAATCCATTATAATTCGCGAGACTGCTGCCTCCGTAGTCTCATCGTATGGAATCCTGAAGGACACAATTTTTAATGGACAAAATAAGGTTAAGTCATTATTAGAAAACATTATCAATTTTAATTGGTGTTTGTTAGAAATTGAAGGGATTGTATTGGACAATATTTTTACTAAGTTATTTTGAGACATAAATAAGGTAAATATATGTGCCGGTAAACACATAATATTTTCTGTTATACATCATACTGACATTTGGGTTTCTTCATAAATGTCAGTAATAAAGTTAAAAGCTGATATTAATTACTGAAATAAATAACATAATAAGAATATTAATGCCGATGATGGCTCATTGATGAGGTAGCCACTAGCCACGAGCCAAACCGCTTACCGACACAATAAAAAAATCTTTCCTTCAGGCTTCAACAAATTCTTCTCTTCTGAACTTCTGATATAGATAGAGAGAGAGAGAGACACAGGGAAGTCAAACTCGTTTAAGATCACAAATAAAAAAATATTGTACATGCAATGTTTGTAAAATCAATATAAATTGTAAATAATCTAATAATATATATACCTCATTTCCTAAAAAAATATTTATTTAGGAATGTATAGAGACTAGCTATTATGATAGTAACATCAATATTGCATTTTTGTAATAATGCTGTAAAATACATCGAAAATAGGTTCTATTTATTAGATTATAGGGCCGTAGCAAATTAATTATCGGGCTGTTTGTTTGATCTGTCTACAGATACCGCTATAGAGCCAGAACTCAGATGTTCTTAATCTAGAAGTTGCTAATTATTGGTAAATGTTCCAAAGTCCCCATTAAAAAATATGGTCATAATTGTTAATAGGGATTTATTGTACCATAGTGACCATACAATTTTTTATTTTTTTATTAGATTTTTAAGACTTTTTGTTTATGACAAAGTTAATTCCTAACTTAAAAATAAATAAACTAAAATAAACTTAATAATAAATATCTCGGCCAAATAACTTCTGAATATTTCTATACATTTGAAAATAATTCATATAATACCGGCAGATGATGTTTCAGCTGCCATAAATTAAAGTAACAGCTATGTCATTATATTTCAGCTTTTATTTATGGAACTTCAGGAGCTTTTTATTATTCCAAAAATAACTAAATGATAAAAAAATAAATTTGCTGAAATTATATTACATTTTAAAATTATACTCTGATGATGTCCAGCTTAAATCCAAAGCATGTGCTACATAAATTAAGCATGCCAGTATGAGTCTGTAGGCGTATTTTCGTGTGCATTATAAAATGGATCTCAATCGGAATAGATGAATCAAAAATATTGTCCACCAATAGGATGACTGCAAACTCTGATGAACACCAATCAGAGTCGATTTCCTCCATAAAACGATTCTTATTCTCATCCAAATCGGTTTTAGAGTACACATGAGAATACGTACATCTTAGGTCTTAGGGTGTAGATATGGTATGTAGGATTTACCGTACCATCATGCTATTGATATTTTTGATTGGATCTTACAAAATTTTAAAAATTAATTTGTAATACGTGTTTTGGCGTGCAAATTTGCTCCTACAAATTTGAAAATTTAATATATACAATTATACATGTTTTTGCATGATAATGGTTTCAAAAATTGAAAATGGTTCTTAAAATTTGGGTAAGGACCCAAAATGTTTCCTAGAATTGAATTTATTTTGGAAACTCTACATACTGTAAATATAGGATGGGTCTAGTTTAAGTTGATTTTTATTTGGTTAATTTTGTTTTTGATCTATATTCTAAACTTATTAATATATAAGAATCAATGATATGATGAATAATCCCAGTATAATATCAGAATTTCTTAAAAGAACCGGTTAAGCACCATCAAATTTGGCAGGTTCCTAAAAAATAGTCGTTTCATGCCGGTAACTCGGTCGGTATATCTAAAATATAAATATAATTAACTAAGAGTATATTATTTCTAAAATTAGATCTATAAATAAATCTATTTATAAGTAATTCTCGTACAAAAATGTATAGACCTGATCACAAGTAGATTATTTTACGTCCAAACAATTTACTTACATAATAACTACAAGACTACGTCCATACTTTAGTTACAGACACATGAAAACGTACATAACACAGACAAATCAGCTGATGTTGAAAGACTGAAGGAAAAATGTGGAGTTGTAAGAATTTTTTCTATCCAAGAACTTCAACATGAGTGGCATTTCTGTTGGAGATAAGAGGCGTATATACGAGAACGTAAACGAATGAAAACGTTCTTCAAAATTAAATGAATTAGTTTCTGGAAATAATATATGTTACTGTGAGTCTTATTATAATGTTTCTAGTTTCAATCATTTAATCTTTAATTAAATATAAAATGATTGATTTTGGAGTGAAAATATTTTTTTGATTACCGCCCACTAAAATTAAAAATGCAATAAACTAAAAAAAAAGAGTTAAAACCCCTGCATAAAACAATAAAATTAATTGCAATTACCTTTAATTTAAATGAGATCCTTGATCCTGATCCTGGAAAACAAAATCTTTCAGTTTTTAATACAGGCTGTAATTTTTCTACCGCCCAGCTAAAAGCTATATATATAATCGCCCACAAGTGTGCCGTACCGCCCATGCTGAAGAGCAATGGACTTCAGACTCTCCAGATGACTAGATATAAAAGTTTTCATCCAGAAATAAATCTAAAAAATGAATAAAAAGCGGTTTTTCAAGCTAACCAAAGGGGATATTGATATTCTCTTTAGATAAACATGCGTTTCAATTCATCAATTTTTTAAAATATTAATCAATAGTATACGATACATGACCAGAATTGGGTCTTTTTATACAATACATTACACTACATTATATTATAGTTTCTTAAGAAAGAGGTGATCTTCTATAGACATTATAAAACTTGTTCGTAATAATTGATAAATGGGTAATTAGTTTATTATCCATAATTTTTACCTTTGATCGACGACCTGAAAAGAGTTGATGAGAACTGTACTAAAACGTGACTAAATACTTTTCAAATTTTTAAAATTAATTTCATCAATACAGCCTTCATAATTATTAAATCACTTCTACAAACTAAGTTTTGTAGAATTTTATGTATTTTCCAAAATATCCTCAAATTTCATTCTTCGTTAATGAGCTCCGGATCTTCATGAATGAAGTATTAAAATCCTGTAATCTATCGAATTATCCTATAGTAGGAAAGCAACCGGACAATTTAAATTGTATATTCTCTATAATATCTATACAATGCATAATGGAAAGAAATTTAAGAAATTAGCTTAATTTTCAATGAGAGCTGGAAGGAAAGAGAAAGTTAGAAGTTGTTAAAAAACTACTGTTACCTTAATTGAAAGTCATTAAGGTACAATCCTTCGCTTGTTAGTAGTTCTTGGTCTTATACGGGAAGTCTTAGCTATGCATGATAAAATCTCTGGCAAAAACTAAACTTTGAAAAATAATATAATCAACACATTGGTGAAATTATATGTAACATTATGGACCATCTGGAGAAAGAGTACCCTAATTTTGTTTAAAAATGAACTAAAATTAATATATTTTTGGATCACCCAAAGTGTTTTAAAACTAAAATTTTAAAGTCACTCCTAAATTTTGTCAAACTTACAAAATGTCATTTAAATTTTACCAAACCTTGCCCCAAAATATTTCCTAAAAATTTTGTAAACCAAATATTTCCATTTGAAATTTAAATTTACCTCTGAAGATTTCTACCTGAAGTTTATAAAACCTCGCTCTATATTTTAATCTAAAGACTATTTTCACTCCAAAAATGCACACCTGACGTTTACGAATCCTCGTTTTAGATTTTCTTCTGAAGATTATCCAATCCAAAAATGTGCAAAATATATAAAATAGAATTTTTAATAATAATTTTCCCCAGATTTTTAAATTGGTTTTCCCTCTTTATCGAAAATAAAACGTTGCAGTCTTTTGAAGTAGAAAAATGTTAACAAATCAATTTCAACATATGACTCAGTATTTTTGTTTCTATTTTGAGGAAACGAAAAAAAGTTACATCTCTTATAAAGTTTGAAGAATTTAACAAACCAATGGATTTTCGATACTCTTCAGTTTTGTCTATACGTAGTTAATAAACAAAGAAAATATGATTTTCTAATGGTAGGTTATAGTATGATGAATGCAAATTGATTTATCATTATTTAAGAAGTAAAAAATCAAATTTAATACAAATACTATATAAGTTTCGGACGTTATTAATTATTTACAGTTCTGAAGATGGACGATACTTCCGAAACGCGTTGGCTCAGTAAAGAAAAATGTTCTTGATTCTCATTATTGTTCTTTATAATATCAACTTATTTAATTTATGTTGAAAAAAGGGTTTGTATTCAGACGTACTAAAGAAAGCTATAATTGTTTCAGTTTTTTAATCTGGAAGCTCAAGCCGGTTAAGCACCTATAGACCAATATATCTTTGCTGCCAATGTTGAATTGAATTTTTTTTTTGAAAAACTTATTTATGTGAGATTGGAATCATTCTTAGACAATTCCTTTAATCAGTTTGGATTTATAAAAAAAAAATATACGACGCGCTACACTTAGATAGATAGATTCAGTAATAAGTTTCTAGGAATATAGTACCGTACTTTTGTTTTCTTAGATTCAGTAGGGCCAATGTCTGTTATGAGCCATTACTGACTAACTGGAAGGATATGTTGTACGAGGAGCGGCACTTGCGCTTGTATGATTGGAATGTATTTAATAATTTATCTATTAATTTTAACGAAAAATGGATATTCTTTTCTAGCATAACAATGGCTTTATATTGTATAAAATGAAAACGTCCGATCTTTTAAGTTCCTACTTGTCTTTCAACACCTAGATGAGAAACTAAACTATAAGCCTCTGAACCGACGGGACGGGAGTTCACTTAGACCTTCAAATAAATCTCCATGGTTAGGGAGCACTTCCACGGTTATAATATAAGCCAAAATGGACTTCAAAAAATTACCTAAAAAATAATAATAATAAACTAGGCCTAACCTATAAGATTGATTCTGGTATCTTTCTTGAGGGCTCCTCCGCCCCTCACCTATAAAATAATTGATTACTTGTTATCTAATATACACGATGGTAGGTAGGTATGATATATGTAGGTACTACATACAAAATAATAAATTTTCTAAAACTTGTTAATTAATATCTATCAATTTATATATATGTTTAGGCATGAGAATCGCACGCTACTTTCAATGTCCGATGTTTTTGAACACATTATTATACACGAGAACATCATTATAATATTAGAATCTCAAATGACTATCTAATTCCATTTCCTGAGACGAAATCGATTAAATCAATTTTTTTATATAGAGGAATTTTCGTATGGAATCAACTTGATTTATCAGTAGTCTTAAAATTTTGCCTAACTCTGGAAGGTAAAATTATATACTTAATTTATATTGATTTTATATAGGTTGATTTTCTCATAATATTATATGCCCGATGAGTCCCTGTCACTCCTAAATGTCTTGACATTTTATATTGAAACTAATTTTAAACGGGATTATTGTTTAATTTGATTACGGTATTGAATACTGGTACTATGTTATAATTATCCCAATGTCTGTTTTAATTTTGTACATTTGGGTCAATATATTTTGTCAACAAAGATTTGTCATTGTTTTCCTATTTCATTTAGTAATAAAATCAAATAATCATTCAATTAAAATATTTATAGGCCACATTACTATACAATCTTGAACATTTGACACTCATGAATCAATCCGGCCGGACACAGTTCAAAATTTCTAAATTCAAAAAGACAGAGCCGGACAGTCAATAAAATTGTAAAACCGTTATGGACTGACCGGACTTAGAATCATCTTGATTATTGCCGGGCGGGTATGGGTGAAACTATTGAATATACATATGGACATGGACCGATACTATAATGGCCCGTGCATGTCTATAATTTCGATTATCATAAAATCGCTTAGGGAGGAATGCGACCTCATGGAAATTCAAAGGAACGCAAGAAGAGAAACATTACGCAAGAGTGTTGACGAAATTGGAACGATTCCATTGGGTCATATAATGTTTTAAAATTTTTAAGGGGTGTAACTTTTAAAATTAAAATCAATCCATATTAATTGAAACTTCAATTTAGAAGTGTAAGTAAATAAGTAATAAAGGGTAAACCGAAGAGCCTATAGTTTATATAAATAGGAGCAGCTCCTATGAACTCAGTAAAAGTTCATAGCAGATTTGAACAATATCAGTTTCTGGGCTTTCAATTTAATGTAAACTTCCATATGTCTATTGTGTACTTTTTCATATTTTTAATAATCTTAACAAAAAATGCTATTTTCTAAAAATAAAGGTTGCAATCTATCGAAATATATATATGTACATTGTACATCTAGTTTTATTATTTTAATGCTGGTTTTTATATAATAATCGGTACCGTAGTTAAAAATGGAAAGTCGAAAAAAAAATTTCGGGAGATACGTCAGCAATATTTTTTAATTCAAAATTGTGAACAAAAAATGTTATGTGATATTAGAAGAAATCGTCAGTGCTCTCGTGAATTTAATAAGATCGTATGGAATATTTCTTTTATACAAAACATCAAATTTATTTGAAATGTGTTAGATTAAGTTAGGTTATATATACTAGGTTAGGTTTGGCTAGGTTAGATTAAACTATAGGTTAGGTTAGTTTTGGCTAGATTAGATTAGGTTAGGTTTGGCTAGTTTATGTTTCGTTAGGTTAGACTAGGATAGGTTAGGTTAGTTTAGGTACTATTTTTATGTACATGGTATTTTGGAACATGCTCTTATGGGCATATTCTTGAAATATATATATAAGGTTTTATACAGAAAAAAGAATTAAAGGACTGTGCTAGTCCAGTCCATAAATATATATACAAATCAAGATTATTTGATGGAAGCGACATTATATAAGCTGAATGAATTGAATGTTGGTTGTAAACTAGGTCTTCGTAGACATAATAATCAAGGCTATGCTGATGATTTAACTTTATTGTCTCCTTCGGTGTTTGGGCTACAAGTTTTAATGAATCAACTCTATGACCTCGTTACTGATTTGGATTTATCTATTAATATAA
>JAJNBT010148616.1:0-18154 GCA_028455955.1 Notopais sp. p TS-2021 | reverse complement strand
GTTATATATATTTATATATACATATATAGATTACTTCCAATAAAATAGTATTATCATAACGACATACCATATAAATCTCATAGAATACTTGAGCTACTTGGTGTTGAATGACTTTTTGTGACGCTATATTCTTCCTAATACTTGATATTTTATAACCATTTTGAATAATCATTTCTATTTTTAGTTTCAGCATCAATGCCATTAAATATCATCTGTATTTTAAAAATAGAGCAGAGAATATTGTACTAATGGGAGATAATTAAGATTTCAAGAAATATTCTGTAAACATTATAGGAATATCTCATGTTCTGTACATACTGTATATTATTTTTGTTTTTCTTTGATATTATGTCTATAATATTAGATGTTCGGTTCGTTCTTAGAGAACTTAAACTGAAGACGAACTTAGTCAGTCCGAAACGCGTTGGTTGAAAAGAGATGCTTCTTTTAATTCTGTTAAATGTTAAAAATGAATAACACAGAAAGATATTTATTATAACATAAAATATTCCATAGATATTAAAACAATATATTTATTTCAGAAAAGGGAAGAAAATAATATTCCAAGTATTAATTGATGAAGAAATTGAGTTTTAAGTCTGACGCAAAAGGCATCACGCTACGAATCTTAATTTTAAATATTCCGTGCGGATCACGAAATCCTTTGTTTAAAATAGTTTACGAAATTAATTTCAATTATCACATGTTTTTTTTTATTAAATCAACAATGAATATATATATATTCTTTTACAAATATCATTTTTCACAATGCAAATTATATAATGTAACACTATATAATGATAATCTTAATTTTTTAGTTAACGTATATGTAAACACTGCGAAAGGAAACAATAAAATGCTAATTGTTGTGGCCACAAATTCAAATATTATTTAGACGCTGCTTCAAATGGTCTATTGTGTCCCACCTGGCGATGTCAAAAATAAAAAATGTAATTAAAAGTCTATAAAATATCTCTGTCATTAATTAAATATTATTTTGACAGGCTAATGACTGGGAGAGGGGCTGAAGGAGCGTTTGTGGACTATAATAATGAGCCCTGAGGACGGTAGGAGAGAAAGGGAGGCTCGATCGGTGGCCCTAGAGAGAGCGTACGTCCACGATGTCTACGACCAAATATCTACTCATTTTTCCAACACTCGCTACAGGGCCGCATGGCCCAAGGTTAAACAATTTGTTCAAGATCTCGAACCTGGGTCGCTTGTTGCTGATATCGGTAAATTAAACTTACGCTGATTGTTTTTTTTGTTATTAATAAAAATACACCTAATTCCTAATTTCGTCTGGCTTTAAAATTGAGAAATCGAATAAAAGCTTTGCAGATTTTCCTTCTATTTTTTTATAAATATATACAATTAATTTGGAAGATGCTGGTACAACTCTAACATAGAAGTTATCCTATAATTATTTTTATCAGGCTGTGGTAATGGCAAATATATGCAGACTAATAGTAAAACTTTCAACATTGGCATCGACAGGTGCGTTAATTTGGCCAATTCAGCTCGTCACAAAGGAAACGAGGTGAGTCCAGTTATGAAAATATAGATAAAGAATATTCAATACTCGATCAATATTAATTTATTTGGATCACTTCAAGATCAAGGCCCCATACTAAACAAACCTAACCTAACCACCTTTCGTTGGGGGCTTGATCTTGAAATGTAAATTTCTGGGGGGGGGGCTTGATCATAAATTGATCTATTTATTTTCTTTCAGAAATCACATTATTACACGATGTAAAATTAATTACATTACATAAGCCTTTACCATATATATTATATAATAACCAAGGATGCATTACAATATATTAAATTCAGAGTCTCTTTAATACTTATATTATTATACATTGTATTGTAAAATATTAACAATAAAGTTCTAAAAATTGACTGTATTCCAGCTGATGATATCAGACAATCTTTGTCTGCCCTTTCGTGAATCCTCTTTCGATGCTTGCATAAGTGTTGCTGTTATCCATCATTTCGGAACGACCGAGAGAAGAGTTTCTGCTCTCAGAGAACTGGCCAGAATCTTAAGAATCGGCGGCAAGTTGATGATTACTGTATGGGCCATGGAACAGCGACACAGAAAGGTAACTGTATTCATCATTTATAAGTGATCATTTTTCAGAGTTTACGCTTTAACTAGATCCCAAGACTTTCGCTTATTAGGTATTGCCTTTCTAACTGCATTACGGTAAAAAAACGTATATATGCTACGATTAACTGGAAACAACAAGAAACTATTTCCATTGAACAGAAGTACATTTACGTTATTTATTTAGAAACAGAAATAATACATGATAAGCAGAATTATTCAAAAGCAGAATTGACTGAATTATAATTCTCAATACAACATTAGACTAACTACAATGAGTCTTCAACTTTAAGAGAAATCCAATGTAGATTAATGAAGCACAAAAATTGATTCTGAACTAGAGCTAGTTGGCATTATAAAATTTTTCAATTAGCCGGAACATTTTATATCAATACAGTACATACAACCGAAAAAGTGGAACAGACATACGAGTTACATATACGAACTAATATGGATGTGGTAAAGATAACTTAAATCCTTGACAAAATTACCTGAATCTTTCCAATAATATAATAAATACCAACTTAAACAAGTAATAAATTTATTCAACCATTAATTTATTACATTGTCAACAAGGGTTGAATCAATCTCCCAGTATGTGCCACAAACAATTAAGAATTATTTTACGATTTATACTTAAATCGTATTACTATTTGTAAACATACTTTATTTGTTTTTCAATAAAACTTTGTATCATTGCATTATGAATTAAATAGAGCTAAAGTTTTATTAAATGCGAAACATTGTAAGTATTAGTCACCCATAATATTTTTCAGTTTGAATCTCAAGATGTGTTGGTTCCTTGGCACCGTCCAGACATGTCATCAAGCGAGGACAAAGGGTCGAGTATTGACAGAGACCCAAGTTCTACTACAACGGACGAGGAGGACGTAATGCATTACCACGCTTGTCATCAAAGCGACGAATCTGCGTCATCTGCTACGTGAGTTACGGATATATATATTGACAATTTATGTGAATTTAATTTATTTTAAAGATCCAAAAGGTCTCCCATCAAGAAACTTCATCAATGACAAGTTCAAGCCATTAGTAAACGAAGCCATTGAAGCCATTATACTGTAGTATATTACAGAAGTTTAACGCCATCGTAATATCAAGAATGAAAATAGTAACTTATGAAAATTTTATAAAAACTTATTGGTAAATACCTATCAAATTAAAATTAACATGAATTTTCATCTCACTTTGAATTGATCAATAAAAAATATTAAGTAGCTTGATACGAGTTATAATTTCGTATTCACTATATAAATTTATAACCGATCTGTATTGGAATAACCTAAACAAAAAATCTTTTGCACAAATAAAATGCCTTCAAATTCTGACAAAGACCAATAAAAATTGATTAATTCTGTTGATTCTGATTTAGATTAATTTGTATATTTATAGCTCGCAAAATATGTCTAATAACTATATTTTCTAAAGTGTAACGGCGGGAAGTCTGGTCGCATTCTATAACCAATCAATCCATACTCTCGACTCAGTGAGTCTCTCGTGTCTAGATGTAAATTACAATTCAGAATTCTATTTCCTATTTCATACTTTAGGTCCACTTGACAATAAAGTAATAATACATATAGTATATCTTCACCAGCATTGTTCAATATAATATAAATTAAAAGTTCTTAAATAAATACAAAGAAAAATTTTGTTTCTTCAATTTTTGTTATCCTTTAATTTAATCAGAACTAGTAACCGACGAAGTACGAGAAAAAGAACACACTCTCGCGGAGGCTCTAATTCTGCTGCCGAAGGATCAGATGCTGCTGAAGAGGATATAGACGAAGATTGCTACGCCTCTTGCGCAAGGCATTGTGAGCTTCATCCTCATCACAAAGATTCTGATGCGACGAGTCCCAAAGAGTCTTGCTACAGCTTTGTTCGTCGGGCCCTACAGGTAGCCTCCACTACGGATACACCCAAAACAGAGCAGGTGGACTTGTGTCCTTCGATAGTTGACAACCGTTTTATGTCAAAGACGCCCTCGAAAGAATGCTGAGTGGTGTTCTATTCTTCTCGTGATCATTTCAGCTTCCATAAAGTATATTTAAGCCATATTTATAGTAAACAATGTAAACAAATGAAGCTACTGATCATAAGGCACAATCACTTCAAGTTTATCTTTGCTTGCGTTAAAACTATTTGATCAAAGATATTGTTGATTCGGCGTTTTCAGCTAAATCATCATTTACTCCATTCTCAATGTTTGAAATAAGAAATTATTACATGTTTAGAGAAGTAAAGACAGACAATAGCAATTATTATTGAAGCGAAATCCTTCCTTTACCGCTGAAAATCCTTTTTTTTTTCAGATTTTTTCGAGATTTATGTGCTAAAGGAAGTAGTTTAAATTGAAGCTGTAATGGTTCTTATTTGCATTTGATATTTTCTTCTCCAAAAGATTATTACTATTCTTTTCTAACAAAAATAAACCAGTGACTTCCTTATTTACAATATATTAGATCAATTAAAACGGTACAATTTTTATCACTGTCATTTGACTACACTTCGCTGTACACTTTAACAAAGGCATATAAACCAGAAATACGATTCCAAGTAATTCGTAAACTTTATCTTAAGATAAAATTAAATCATTAAAAATACTGAATAAATGAAATACGATCTATATGTACTAATTTCAGTGGGGTTATTGCTGTTATATTCCTCCGAGAATGTTTGGTTAGCATAATAAGTTCTAATTAAAATTAAAATTATACAGTCATAACATATATTCCGGTATATATATGTTTATTTTTTGGAATTATTAATTATTCAAAAATATATATATATACTAGATATATTTTATTATACGGAAGATATTTAAAACAATTGATAATAATTAAAATGGCATTCTAAAGATTAATTCACAATTTTAATGTTTGCTCTTATTGCTATTTGAACTTCGTTCAATAAAATATAATTTTGAGATCATAATTACTACTTTATTCTACAATTTATATATTACTGTTTCAATGTATTTAGTCTAGAAATTTCCACTAATCAGTTTGCTCGAATTAAACCCTTAACTTTGCTTTTCACACTATATTGCACATTTCCAATTAACTGGTCTTATAAGAATGACTTTTCTGTTTATTGATACGTTATTTATGTATGAAGTTTTTGAAAATTATCAAACATAATTGCAACAATATTTACTCATTAATTAGTATTGTAAGTTAAACTTTGTAAATTAAGGTACATGCAAATCTATTAATTTTTTTAATAACTTTCAATTTTCAGAAACTTACAAATAGTCGCCGAGGATCAACTGGTCGGTCATTGGCTCATGGTAATAGTGATTGGTCTCCTATTAGCGATAGCGGATTACGTAAGAAAACGAGACCACGTTTTACTCACGGCGGTTCCCTTGATTCACAAGAAAATCTTGATGATGTCCCCATCGAACTTAGGCATCTAGAACCTGATGATCCTGATTTGCTCCATATTCCTCCAACTCCAGGAGAGAAGCTCTTAATGCCAACGTTGACAGATGATTCAAAGTCACGAATTCTAGTCGATCTCGTCAATGCTCATTCTGCATCTCCGCTTCCTAGCAAAATAAGTCTTCCTTTGCAAACTGATGCCCCACCAGATATTGCTGAACAGGATGATGTAAGTTGGTCAAAATCTAGTTCATTATTAGTGTCCAGTAAAGCGAATGTTCCTTATGCACAACAAACTAGTTGTGCTATTGCTGGAAATGATAAAGATAATGAATTGACTGAAGAGCCAGTAAAGCTTACTCGCAAAAGACCAATATTGAGAAAACAGAAAGCATCGATCCCCGAAACAGATTCGCCAGTAATCATAGAAATAAGCAAACCTGAATTGTCCGGTACACAAAAAAATTATTCAGAAAATGATATTTTTGAGAAAGATTATTTAACACTACCTAAGTTGGGATTTATTAAACAAAGTTCCTTGAATGATGAACTCATATATCTAGATCGAGTTGTAGAAAATGAAAGAATAAAGCAAAGCATTCAAAAGCAAAGCTCCCTTAATGAAGACTTGATTTATGGAAACAAAAATGAAGAATCCGAAACTTTGAGAGAAAGAATTTTTAGGTCTCAGTATAAACATTTGCAAGTGATTAAGGAAGGTTTTCAGAGATTCAGAACAGCCAGTTTAGATAGATTTGATTTTGACGTTCCAGAATCTTTAAGAAATAATATTGTCAAGCTATTACATTCATGGCGCAATGAATTGTTAATTGCAAAATTAAGTAAAACAAATAGCAGTGCCAGTGCACCTAGTGAAAATGATCAATCCAGTGAGGGTTTTCCTGAAACGTCTATATCAAAACTATTATCTGAAAATAGAAGTCGAATGCAAACTTTTTCAATAAATAGAAGAATGAGTGACTCAAATGAAAGTTCATTCAATGGAGTTGATAATAAATTTTCATGTCGTGATGCACTCGAAAGAAAACCTTCGAGAGACGACGGTTCAGATAGTTCTAAAGAAAGTAGTTTGCAAAGCGATACCAGTCTTGACTCTGAAGACAGTTGTATATCTGTGATATTCGTCCCAAAATCTGGTCAGTCTGGCATTACAAACATTGACAAGGAAAGAAACCGATCAGTTTCTTCTGAATCTTCAGAAGGATCTGATAAACCAAACTCCCCAAAGTCTCCCAAATCTCCCAAATCGCCTGGTGGTGGTAGTAATGGCAGATATTTTGCCACAGGTAAATTTTTAGGAACCAAAATGAGTCGGAGCAATAGCAGTACCTCACCTACTTCAAGTTCTTCTGTAGAATGTCGTAGAACTAGTCCTCCATTCTCAGATTTAAGTAAAATTAGTCCGCCTTCTGGAGAATTGACCTTAGTTACTGGTAGTGCCTCTTTTTCTTTACCTACAACTTCTGAAACAATTATTGAGGAAGAAATTTCTTCTGTGAATCATAGTAAATGCCCTGAAATAAAAACTGAAAGTTTTAGCATCAGTATCCCTTCCCAATGCAGTGTTACGTCAATAGTAGCATCAACACCAACAATAAGTGCTGCTTCTTCCAATGTTAGCAAATGTGAAATTTTGAATACTGGTAATAATAGTTGTAAAAAGGATTCTATAAAATGTGTAAATGATGTAATAGATAAACAAAGTACTTTATTAAAAGTACCTCCAAGAGAGGTTGTTGTAACCCATTCTTATTCCTCTCCTAGAATAGTTACTAAACCTAGTCATAAGAATGTTAGAAAGAAAAAATATAATAAATCCTTAGTGCCCCCTCCCATTCCTCCATATAAACCGCTGAATAAATTATCATCTTCTATATCAGATCATTCACCAAAACATTCATTTATAAAAGAAATTCCAAAGTTTGATCCAAAACTAGTGAAGCGAGATATTACTGGACAAAATGCTAAAATCGATAAAAATACGGGAAAAACGAGTACTAAAAATGTCCAAACAGTACGTAAGTCGCTCCCCAGGTTTTTGACATTTGAAGTGTTTAATCCGGAAACTGATGATTTAGATAGCGATTCTTCAGCTAGTTCATCACCCCATTCTGGTAGCTCTGTTATTGAAAGAGGATGGCCTACTGAAAAAGAGATTGATGAACTGGATCGTGAAATCAAAAGAAAAGAAGAAGAGGAAAAATTAAAACCCGTCTCTGATTTATCTCTTGATAGAATAGATGAATCTGATGAATTTCCAAAAATGTCTCTTGTGGAGCCAGTTCATAGGATGGATACTATTAGTGAAGAATCACAGAATAGTGAAAGTAAGTTAAATGATTGCTTTTATTACATGTAACCAGTATTTTGTTAGAAAAGTATGTTGTTTTTATATCAAATATAAATAAAAATAGAATAACTACTGTATTTTAAAGAAATATTTGCCAATTTATTCTAATTATGTATTGCAATTAAATTTAGTAGGCCTATTCATTATTAACTAGTTTCTAACTAAAATAGTCTCTGTTTAAATTATTGAATTTATTGCATTGTTATAAACCTTGTTTAAGGATTGATGTAAAATAAAATTTTATGTGCAATATGGACAAATGTACATTTAGTAACAACAAATAACATTTTTTAGGTAGAGAACAAAGTCCCCGAGAGAAAGAATTTCCAAGAAATTCTTCTTTAGAACGATTACCATCTTCTACCTACGAACATCATTCTGGAAAGTTCTCCTCGTTTTCATCAATAGATCCAATTCCTCTTCCCCTCTCATTTAAATTCCCTCATTACACATCAGCATCGCCACTTAATTCAGTTGCTTTTACAAATGTTTCTCTCCCATCATTAGAAAATAGAACTTCCGCTAAAATTAAGAGTTTGTTTTCAACATCCTCTTTACATAGACAACCCATCACGACTAGTTTATTAGATGAAGGAAGCTGTTCTTCTTCTTCTACAATAAAGTCAGGTTCAAGTGTCGAACCTTATCAACAAAAGTCAAGTGAAGTCTTATTGGAACTATCTTCTTCTCCAAATTATTCACTTGCTTCATTAGAAACGAGAAATAACGTACCTCATTCATTAAGCAAAGGAAAAGCTTTACCTTCCAAAAGTATTTCCACTACTGCCAATGTCACTACAGTTCTAACGAAATCTGAAAGTAAACCTCAATCTAGTGGTTTAGAAGTATCGTTAACAAGTCGAAAATTGCCAGCAGTTCCTTCTCAAAAGCTGTTACCGACCCAAACAACAGGTCTATCCTATTTGCCCTGTATAGCTTCCCCTGAATCTATTACAAAAACAGAATTAAAGGTGCAAAGAAAAGAATTTGTGGAGAAATTGGAAAATTCCAAATTCAGCAAAGGTAATCAAATTACACATAAATAATCTTTCTTCATATTGTTATTAAGCAATGCCTATATGAGTTACTCACCTACTCACCATTTATTTATTGCAATGTTACCTACTATTCATTTTGTAAGGAACATTTTCCCTAATTTTCAAATTGACAGTATTCTCATGAAATGTTACAACTTTTGCATTGTATACCTAGTATGCCAATCAGGAATATATGGTAGTACGCAGAGCTTATAATAACAAAAACATTTAATTAATAAACCACATCCAGACTTTTATGCTAAAACGTTTTATTAATTATTTATTTGTAATTTATTTGTCTGTCTGTGTCACCATCTTACTGGATATTTATTAATTTAATACAGTATTATGGATATTATTTAGAATCGTATAGAAAACTTTGGATGAAGAGACAGTTTATGGTAGTTTTTTTATAACTACTCAATGCACAATATTTATTTTGATATCGTTGTTATGGTGAATTTGAAAACAATTAATATTTAAAATTAAGGTTTTTAATATATATACTTCTAGAAATGACTTAATAATTCACAAAATTAGTAATTATTTCAACATTCACGTTCTTTTCCTATTTTTCTTTAATTTCACTTTCATTTTTTCATTTGCTAACACCTAACAAGATTGGGTTAGGTATGGTTGGTTAAAATGATTCATTATTAGAGAACCCCATTCTAGTGACTCAAAGATGAATTGAGACGTCATTAAAATATCAACTAAAAAAGCTACAATCAACTTACATCTACCATTTAAATTTTCAAATCTCACCTAGAAGACCCCAAAGCATACTTTTGCCACAGTATCCCAATACGAACACTGATATAATGACTACGTTGAATGTCTCAATAGTATGTAGTGTAATGAAATCAATTCATTTTATTATTCTTTTTGTTCCAGAAATCTGGACTGCAGACACTTCACTTTTGTCTGCAGATTCTACTCTCTTGGAGAAAGGTCATAATAAAAAGAGTTACGGAACTCTGAAAACACTTCATTCCTCTACTGAATCGCCATATAACATACCGAAAGCTCCTCCGAAACCTTTTTATCAAACAGAAGTGGTAAAAAACGCAATGAATGCTCGCATTTGTGATGTAGAAAATAACAAATCTGACTTACAGAAGTTCACACAAAGTGAAATATTCAGGGATTCTACACAAACCATTTTAACGGATTCCACAAACGATAATGTGAACCTCAATCCATTGCAATATAAGCAAAGTTCCAATAGCAAACGATCAATCGGAAATTTTGAGCTTCCTTCATTTATTCAATCTTTCTTTAGCGGTCCCGGTGCTACACCCAGGGGTTGGTATCAAGAAGACCTCCCTGGGCCACCAACAGAGCTTGATAATAAGGAAAGTAAATCGAATGTTTTTTTCGATAAAAATACACGTGCTCCTAGTCTCGCTCTGGAAAGAGAAAAGATGAATAGAAGCGAAAGTTGTCTTCCACTTTTGGGTTGTGATGATACAGCTTCAGACCTCTTATCATTAGATGATGTGAAAAGTGAACTCTTGTTACTTCCAGAAATGCGTAAAAGATCCGACTCTTCAGCATCAGTTACTTCTAATTCAACTTCTTCTACTTCTACTTCTAAAAGAGCCGAATGCAAACATTGCAAGCGAGAGGAAGAAAATCGCAAAAAGAAGTTTTTCCAGGACGAACCTCGTAAAGGGGATTCAAGGTTTTTGAAAGCCAAAAGAGAGTTACTCCGTCCTCAAGGATCTTTAGACTCTGCTCAAGAAAAGCAATCAAGTGGTAAGTCGTCATGGTCCGAACTTTCGAGGAGTGGTTCCTTGGACCTCGAAACTGCCACAAAGCTTCGAGGAGGATCAAGTAGGGATGGTTCTCTATCGACTTCTCAAGACTCACTACAGTCTGATATAGGGGGTGCCCCGACTCTGCACCGCTACTACCACGTTTTTAAAGAAGGTGAATTGGACCAATTGATAGAGAAGTACGTCCATAACTTGCACATTATTGCTTCTTACTACGATCATGCAAATTGGTGTATCGTAGCAGAAAAAGTTCATGTCTGGACAATATGATTTCATCATTTAGGAGCTAAAAAGCTTGTATAAGTGTCAAATAAAGGATTGCTCGTCGATATATGCAGAATAGGTATTTATTAATTAGTTTTTGTACAGGCTTGATTGTTCTATGACCTAATTTATATTTTATCAATTTGTAGGTTAATAAAAAATTGAATAGGGTTTGACCATCTTTTGCAACAAAATCGATATTTTTCGAAATTGTAAAATTGCAATGAGGTCGTCTTTTTTTAAACAGCTATTGTTCGAAAGAAAAACAACTTTTAACATAATTTAACACTTTTCACAATAAGAAATATTGTAATGCATTTAACATACTATTTGTATATCTCCATTATAAAAAAAGTGATCACACATATCTCACATTCTAAATTCTAATATTGTTTAAAGTCAACCTATTATAAGCAACAATGATTAACAGGGTACATAATCAGAATCTCACTCGTAATATGTGTATTTAGAACACTAATTTTGATAAATGTGCTACATTCTAACTACTTTGTACTGAATTCGCTATCTGTATTTCTTAAACTAAGGGAGGTTGTCAAATATCACAAAATATGTCAAGTTCTTAAGTATAACTTCTGGTATCACAACTATTCCGTTTCCTCTAATTTCTGAAGATGGGACCCACCTCTCTTGATCCTGTTCTTAATGGTAATGTCATCTATTATACTACATTAAATCAATAATTGTAGTTTGTTAATTAATGTGACTGCAAAATTATTGGGGACCAGTGGATAAAATAATTATGAGTTGATTATAAATTTGTATAAATAAATTAATGTAGCCATCTTCTATAATGTCAAAATTTTCGATTTGAATAACATTTTTGTACTGTCGATTTACAGTAACTGATTTTGAAATCACATGTGGACACCCCGTACACACGAACGTGCTTTCTAAACGGCATAATATTGTATTTGACCCAGTCTTAAGTAATACTTGGCTTGTTAGTCATAAGAAATAATATAATATTCCAATTTTGGATCTAGATGATCTAGTGCATTACTGTTGGAATAGAATATTTTTTGGAAATTACTATAAAGTCAATCATCACTTTTGAATTCTTGGTTACCACGATCATAGATTTGATAATATATAGTTACGAGAAAATAGTGGGCAGACAAAATGTCGACGGCCATAAATCAAGTCGAACGAATTAATGGATTATGTGGGATTAGATTAGGTTAGGTAATGCTAGATTAAATAAGAATAAGGTAGATAATGTTATTTTAGGTGATGCTACGTAGGTTATTTTGGAAGCAAGACAATTCTTCTATTTTCATATTTCTTCAGAAATAAATAATAATAATTAATGAAAATATTTTACAAAGAGAATATAACCTTATCTGACCTGACTTGATCTAACATGATCTCACCTAACCTGATTTATTAATTTAATCTTTTTCTTAATCAATTAATTAGAAGACTAAATTTGATTGTTGTCGACAAATTGTTTAGGTTCGACATTGTGGACGTCTACATTTTTAAGTAAATCCCAATTAATATATCTAACAATTAAGATATCTAATTTATTTGGAGCCTTTTATAATTAATTCGTACTAACATTAATATATGAAGAATTCGAAGCCTCATCTTGTGATCAGATCTTCTTCCATGTTAGTCAATATTTTCATTGAACTTCCTTTCTAACATATCTTAAATTTTGTACAGTCTTGAATGATTTTTATCTTCGTCGATCCATTTAAATCCTATTTTACCTCATTTCCTGACCAAAAATGTAATCATTTAAAATTTAATTGATTGAAAATAGAATCAATATGGGGAAAATTTTAAATTTGATTGTCAGTTGTTATTATTTAGTTATATGTTATACGCATAACATAATAAGGAAGGGAATATATATATAATATATTAAACTTAATAATGAATATTTTAATGTATGAACTTATTACCTCATATTGAGGTTTGGTACTATATATTTGTTCGTTATTTTGCATCAAAATCTACATAATATATGGTTAGAGTGTACAAATTTGCGGTATATTTTGTTACACTTTGCAATTAGGACACATGCTGAACTAACAGCGTAGTTGAATTATATATAGTGCTTTCATGTTAGTATATAAAATGGCTTTTAAACACATAAAGACAAAATATATCTGTAGAAAAAATAACTAATTTTTAGTTAATCCAGTAAAGAAATATAATCCAAACGCAGTTTTTCTTCTTTCTATTACGATTATAATATATATTTCCAACTCTATTTGTAGAAACATTAGATGTATTTTCGTGTGTACTATAAAATCGATCTGCACAGGAGAAAATCGTTTCTGCTTGGTGTTCATCAGCGGTTGAAGGTTTTCTATTGGTGGATAATATTTTGACTAGGCTATTCCGATCCAGATTGGTTTATAATGGATACGAAAATACGCTGATAGAGTTGATAGAGATACATTAATTCTGCATTCTTACAAACTAAACCATAATTTATTCTACAATATTAGTTTTAATGAGACTTGATTAAAACAAATGTTTTTACTTGGTTTGATTCTATTGTTATTTTGGAACGAAGTTCTAATTTATATATCGTTTTATATTTTTGACCAAATTCGTAATTAGTTTTCGAAGCTAAACGAATGTGTTTTTTTCACCGTTGAGGCCGCTTACGGACCAGCTTTTATAGCCTTAGCATAATTAAGAAGATATAGAAAATGATTATTTAAGTAGATACAAAATTGTTATTCAACTTTGTTTAATATTGAACATATCGATAAATCGTATGATATGACACGAAGAAAATCGAAAGTATTTCATCTCACATGAATTTTATTGCATGTTTCTGTAATTGAAATATATTGATCATATTTTATTATCGTATAACAGATGGTTTTCAAATGTAAAATATTTTATATTGATTAATTACATAATTATTGACAGGAGTGATTCACTGTTTAGCATTAAATATGTTTCAGTATTTTTTTCCTTTCAGATATTTCATTCTTGTAATAATGATTATTTCTTATTCAATACCATATCCAATTACTATTTTGTAGTTTTACAATGGTTCTTTCTAAGGTCTTATAACATATTTTTATTTTTACACTAGAATTCATTCTAAAAGGCATGAATTTAGGTTAAATTCTTTTAATTACAATATTTTGAATGCGACAGTCATTCATTTTCAAACGATTATTTTATACCGAGTTAATTCAAAATTATTATACAGATGAGATCTTAAAAAATGTGGACATTTTTGTCAAAGTGATTTTTGAAGCCTTTCTCATTTTATTGTTTATTACATTGACTGAATGTATATTATTATCTCTTTTTATAATTAGCAATAAAATTAACATCATATTCAATTTAACTTCAGTTAATACTTAGTATTTGATTCTCTTTTATTATATTAGTTTTACATACTATGTTAATAAGTAATAATTGTAACAATATGTATGTAATAAATCTAGTATGAAATATTTATTAATTTTACTATGAAATATTTATTAATTTTACTATGAAATATTTATTAATTCATCTCTGAAATATTCATTAATTCGTCTACGAAATATTTATTAATTCATTAATGAAAAATTTATTAATTCTACTATGAAATATTTATTAATTCTACTATGAAATATTTATTAATTTTACTTTGAAATATTTATTAATTTTACTATGAAATATTTATTAATTCATCTATGAAATATTTATTAATTCGTCTATGAAATATTTATTAATTCATCTATGAAATATTTATTAATTAATCTATGAAATATTTATTAATTCTACTGTTAAATATTTTTTAATTTTACTATGAAATATTTATTAATTTTACAATGAAATATTTATTAATTCTACAATGAAATATTTATTAACTATATTAAATTTTGTTATGAATCTGTGATAAGTATATATTATTAGTAGCCCAATTGTATTGATCTTCTTATTTACATTAATTTTAATACAAATAGTTCTTGATCACTTGCTGGTCTAACCGATCTTGAATCTTAGTTTTTATTTCATTTGTGAGATTAGAAAAATTTAAAGAGGTGTAAATACTGTATGTTTAGAGCGTATTCACCTCATTTTCAATGGGTTACCATGCTGTATATGATATTTTTAACTTTTCAAATCGTAACTTAATTAAAAGTTAGAACAAAATATTCTTAAAATAGTTTGGTAGAGACTTTTTAGAGTTTCAATTCGTATAGAGTGGATTGAGTATTGAATATCAATTATTCACATTGATGATATGCATATTATTGAATATAAACAGTTATAATATATCCAAGAATTGTCAGTTCAATAAAATGAACCTAGTTATATATAATATAATAGTAAAAAATTACTTCAAAATTATTATATTGATAATGTCACTTCTTGGATAGATATAAGCATGAATTCAAATACAAAACGAATGAATGGGTTCATGATAGATTTTGAAAATTTTAGGAGAGATTTCTTTCAGTGTTATAAATTATAATGTTATATTTTACGTTAGATATTAATATTCACAGAAATCAACATAATAATTCAGAAAATTAAATGTCAAAATCAATGTTCATACTATTAATAATTTTATAAATGATCGGTCGATGCCCAGCGACCGTGAAGAAGTACCATAGATGTTTCTCAAGTTATATTTTTCAATTTTCAATTAATTTATAAACTTAAAAAATTAAATGAAGATGATCAGAAGATTATACAAAAAAAATCAATTCATATAATTCACAAACTTATTTCTGTAAATTAAATGCAATGAATGTGAATAACATGAGAAATGTTGATTTCAAAAAGTGTTTAAAATATTTATTTTTTTGGTACAGTGTTTATTATATGAATACGAATGTCCAACTACGAACTTTTTTGCTTTGATATGTTTATTACCACAAATAATATAAAGCATATGTAATATATATATAATTAATGAAATGTACAAAATGTATTATAGGCATTAAGATAAATTGTTTTTTTTATCCTTATCTCAATGTCATCTAAAAATATCATACAAAGTGTGATAACATCTATCGTACTTATGAACTTTTTACAGATCCGCTCTCGATAAGGTATTAACATATCGAGTGTGAAGATATTGTTGAATAGTAATTAAATATAAATTTTCTCACATAAAATTTAATGTAATAAATATTCCTAACAGGAATTAACTTAATAAAATAATAACTATTTTATAATCAAATAATGTGATGTCACAAAATATTGCATAGCACAACTGCATCAGAGTTCAACCTCCTCTAATCAGTCTCCTGTTCTTTATCTTTGATGCTCCTTAATAATTCAAAGCTTAGATTTGTTAATTGTCTTTGATTCTTTATTTCGCTTTGATCTTCGTTTTTTTAAATAGTTTGTTTCTTGCCTTCGTTAGGAAGTTGTTTTTTTTCTAGTTTTAAGCGCTTTAAGTCTTATTTTATTTAATTTTTTCGGCCTATAAACTAAATAAAACTAGTTCAAATATGACTACCGATCATACTCATAATTGGTTTAGTGATTTTAAGATTTACTAGTTTATAAAACAATATATAGTGGAGTAACTATATGAGGAGAGGAGAGAGAATGTAGGTGGTAATATATTATTGACGAAAATTTAGATACTCTATTTTCTAATAGGTAGGATGTTGTAATGATATTAATGTATAGGATTTAATCAAATTGAGGACACCAGATTAAGAAATCCTTATGTTTATCTATGAAACCATATTAATATAACTAAAACCACTAACTTTAAAACAATATTAAATTTAATATTATAATATGATTTATTGATATAAATTAAAAATAATTGAGCATGTAATAAAAAAGAATATGGAGTTGTCAGTCTTTGAGGAATTTAGTTTGATCTTAAAAAGATATTTATCGTATTAATGGCAATAATATAGAAATATCCATTATATAGATCGTACACTACATATGAACGTCGTCCGATAGATCGTACGTACTGCGTAGCCTATTAGTTTGAAATGCGTTGTGTATTCTGTATAATATTCTACTTAATATATTGTAAATATGTTCAAATACTTAATACCACTCTTTCTCATGCTTAAATATTGTTATTAGAAGTTTCAGCATTTTTTAGAATTCCTAAAATAAATGATAATAACTTAACTGGGACGCTGTTTTTAGTTATTTAATTAAGCCACTCTTAGTTATTTATAAATATTACTTACTGACTAACGTACTATTTATTTATATAAACGCGATAAAGAAATTCTACATCTTAATATAATGAACGCAGTTGAATTCAAACTTATAGCGCAGGAAGATCATACTTCTGCGCAGGCCTTAAAAAAGCATATTGTACATAGCTTGGATACCGTATCACCTGGCAACCTTATTGTTAATAATGATTGCAGTACTCCACATTTCGTATTGGATAATGGATTGTTAAAATTCTTGTGGTTAATTAAATGTCATATATAAAAATTTATCGTATTAAGTGTTGTTTATGATAATAAAAGGAATACAGTATCAACAAATTTAAAAATGACGTATGGTTGTCGCCATCCACATATCGGAATTGCGAGTAAATGCTTTTCCTATAAAATCCGAGTTTGACCCAAGTAATGAACCTATAAAATTTAAAAACTTAAAGAAAGTGATATAGAAATACATTTTTAACAGTCAAAAAAAAACAATATGGATTAGTAATCGATATAATTGACGCATACTAAAAAAGTGAATACTGTGTAGTATGTATTCTGAAAGTTTTAAACATATAACTGTTTCTTCTTAAAAAAATATTATCTTAATTATAATTTTAGATTATAATTGAATTAAGAAGATTAAAGCATACATTAAAGGCCTTCCGTATTTAATAATATTGTTCGTTAATATACGGAAGATTATTAATTATACAGGTCACTATGCACTTTTCTAATCGTATTCCATATTGTGACACGTACGTACAGTATGTTAATATAAAAAATATAAGTGTACAGTCACTTTCCGAACACCCTGCATAAAAATTTTATTAATGAGTTGCTTAGGCCAGTATGTTAAAAGAAGTTGACGCACTCATGGGAGTGTAAGTACAAATTTATTTGCATAATAACATCATTGTTCATAAAATATTCTGAAAACTTGTTCTGAATACTGTTTGGACTATTCAAAACGTTTTTTAACCATAAGGAACGTGGTATTATTACAAATAAATTTGCACTTAAACTCACGTGAGTGCGTCCACTTCTTTTAACATA
>JAJNBT010147791.1:0-16629 GCA_028455955.1 Notopais sp. p TS-2021 | reverse complement strand
ACCTAACCTAACCTAACCTAACCTAACCTAAGCTAAGCTATAATTAATGAGGAAATTGCATGAAAAATCTTCTCTTGCCAATTGTTGTCAAATATAATTTAGAAAAATTGTTGATTACTAGAAATTTTCTATTAAAATTAAGTTTTACGTTGATTTCTGACAAAGATTTTATATTTCCTCAGCTCTATTTTATCGTAAACAATTCATGTTTATTTCTCAAATAGCGAAATAAATATCTTATACAAATTCTTCCATCTAGAATTTAAAATAATTATATTAATTGCGAAAATGAACAATATAAATTTCTATTTAATTAATTTTTTACTATAATATTTATTCAATAAAATGTAAAAACTTATTTTATTTTTATTTAACAAGTTCAAAGGAATCTACTATAATATTCCTATTCAAATTACATCCATGAATAGGTATATGAAAATAGTTTATTATGTCTGGACCCTCTGTTGATATTATAAATATTTTATATTTCTTAAATAAGATTTCTATAGGTGTTTTAAATAACAAGTCAATGAATGTATCAGTTTTGAATATATAGGCTTGATATTTAATATCTATATTTATATATTTATTATCCCAATTTCTTTCTATGGAATTGTCACAAATTTTATGACTTTCACCATTATGATCCATTATATTTATAGGCCAAAGTATCTATCTAAGTAGGAACTTAGTGATATATTACAAATAACAGTGAATAACACGTATTTTTATTACTTTTTTATTACCAATATCTGATTGATTGATTATTTAACCAATTTTTTAAGGCTTATTTATATCTGGCAATGCTGGATGCCTAAATAATCCAAGGGTCTAAATATACAATTGATCCAAATTTGTGTGTGGTTCAACTACAAGTTAATTTATAGGTTTCTGAAGTTCAGTTTGACTCATAAATAACAGACGAGTCATTCATATTATGAATACTTTAATTTTAAACGTAGCATTGATTGTATAAATACGGATATGCTATATAGATTTATTAATTAAAATTATTTCAAGAATCTTTGTATTAAGTATAAATAATTCATTTACATAGTAATTTTAAAACTATTTAATAGTAATATTTACTTTAGGAAATGAAATATTTATTTAGATTAATTTATATATAATTAGTGTCACCAATCTCACGAATTTACTATTTCTGATAATCACTAAACATATGCGTATTTATGACAACTTCTTACGCAAATAGTATTAAACTTAGGAAGGATATTCTTTTATCCGTTAAGTTTTCATTGAATAAAGGAATAAAACGTTAAGGTAGAATGTATAAAATTTACCGCCTAACCAGTGGTTCCCAACTTTTGGTCCGCTGGACCCTCTCAGGCGGTCCGCGAAGTCACTGACTGAAACTTTCATATTTAAATTTATGAAACAGATTTAAAAAATAGACAGTTTTTGTATTAAAATATTCTCTCAACTAACTTATATAAAATTAAATTATAGAAACAGATTGAATGTACTTAATTTTTTATACTTAGATATTGTATAAATATTAATCCAAAATATGTTTGAGCTCGATGGTGGTCCGCGAATGGACCAAGGTTGGGATCCATTGTCCTAGACAATAAGTTTTTGCTTTTAGTTAAATCATTAATTAATTTAATTTATCACAACATATTTTATTATTTCTTTGGCTTGAATAATATTTAGTACTTGTAAACAGGATTTATATAAACAGTGGGCCTAGATGTTTTCATCGGCACATATATATTTTTATTAAATTATATTATACTACTTTCTATATATTTTGTAGGTTAATGGAATTTTCCCCTAAAAAGAATGTATTTTATAAACACAATTAAAAAAATACCGTAAATATTCTAAACTAACCTAACCTAATCATGGCAGCTGATTATATGATAATAGCTGGATTATCTAATTGTCTTATAAGCATCTCACGATTAAATACACTCTCAGTATATTAACCGGATACGATATAGAGAATCAGCTTCAGTCCTTTTGTCATAGCAAGCAATGATTTAGAATATATTTGGTGTTTTATTTCACGAAAAATAGTTAACTCTTTATAGAAAGATTGACAAAATTTTTGGATTTGTTTTTAACCCACAATGTGATCTCAGGATTTAATTATTTTTCTTCCGTTTAAGTACAATTATTCCAGTTAAATATAGAGTGCCACTTTCATCAAAACAATCCTCATATGTTTATATTTCTTATGATTAGCATCACACAGGGCTTTATTTCTTTATTCGGAATAAAAAATATATATTTCTAATAAATTTGGACTTTTGGGTACAATAATTTGCAAAAAAATTCTATAATTCCGATCATATGAGTAATTCTTCTGAACTCTTAGAATATTTAATGAAAAAAATGTCTACTTACAATCAGATAAAATTTTGTAGAGTTTTTATATTTAACTACTAATTATTTAAAAAACCATCATTAAAATAATAAATCTAGATATAATTCGATCGATTGCAACCTTAATTTTTGAATATACCATTTGTTTTTAAGTTTTAAGAATAAACGATGAAAACAAAATTTGACAAATTAAACGAAAAACATGACACTGTTAAAGAGTTTATGTTTAAGAAAAACTTCAAACTTTTCGACAGTCATTGGCAGATGCCGGTTTATCAATCTGCTAAATATATTTCCCCATGCTATAAATAGTACCTGATCATCTTTATATATACGCTCCTTCATACAAACTCATTGAATTGAGGAGATAAATTAAAGCTGGGAAACGTCTTTCGACACTCACTTTCATATTTATTTTAAACGCAATTACATTAATTTCAAATTTTTTTTAAATATGAAAAACATTTTCATTGTTAAAGAAAAAAGAGAAATCTAGTAAGTATTTACCACGCATTCTGAACCAAAACAATAGCAATAAATCTATCACATTAAAGTAATTCAGATATTTAAAATTGTGCTTTCGCGTGACCAGTGGTGTACAATTATTGTTGGTTACAACTCATTGTTGAGCTAAAATATAGGTCTAACATCGACACATTTGAGAGAACAATACTAATTGCACTTACTTTGAGGGTGCGTTCCGATCGACCCAAATACTGAATTGAAGTAACACAATCACCCGAACTAGTCTGTACCAACAGCATGTATGAACTTGGAGTTGTTTTGTTTTGAAGACACGGTTTCTGGTCACCAGGTAATGGACACAAGTTGTCCAAGTAACTTGAAAATCATTTCAAAATATACCATTTAACCTACTTGATTCCCTTAAGCGTGCTCTCTATACGATTCTAATATTTAATTCTGTTGCTTTATCGATGCATTGCAATGAAATAAATTTCTCTTTCTTCTTCTTAATCAATATATTTATGTTTCCGTCAAAATAAAATATAAAAATATACGAAGTCAATTATAAAATGACAATACATGGACGAATTTGCTGATTTCAATCTGTAGTTAGAATATTTAAAATAAGTAAATAGCAATAGGAATGATTTTTATCAAACAAAATACTTAATAAATATTTATTCGATACAAGACTCATAAAAATAAGATTTTCTCTACAGAAAAGTGATGATGAATCATCATCAGCTGGGTCTATGACTGGGCGAAGGAGATCGACTCTTGAAAATTCTTTTGGTTTTCTCAAAAAATATTGCTGTTTTAGATTTTCTGGGGGCAACAGGAGAGGAAGGACAAGATACGGAAGACGTAGAATTATTTTCGTGATAACTTTCGGGTCTAGGAAGTGTTCTGGAGCTACCAGGAACAGCCTCCGCCCCTACTACGGAAATGTCAGGCACTCGAAGTAAGGATGGAGATTGATTACTCGATGACGAATCTGTATAGTTATCACTTGAGTGATCTACGTTGACCTGGATTGATTGTTGACATAATCTTTGCACTGTTGAAAGATCTTTGCCGTCTTTGACTCTCGAACGTTTGAAGAGTTTGAATAAACCTTTCGATTGTTTTCGATCATCTCTCGAAGGACTTTCTGACGATTTGCGGTAACCTTTATTCGTTGGAGGACGTGAGTGCAACCGGGTTCGCAATTCTATTACTCCAGATGACGCTGATTTTAAAACTTTTGAAGATTCGCCATCTTTTAAGAAGAACCCTCCATCACTTTGACGTCGAAATGACTTATTTTGTGGAATGTTTGTGACGTGTTCAACAGATCTTGGAGGTTTGGTTGGTCCATCTGGACTACTTAACATCATTGTAGAGTCTTCGTAATTGTCGCTTCTTGTCTCCTTATTTAATTTAGTCCCGGATGAAGCAAATCCTCTAGCTAAAAAGTCTTCCTTCGCTCTTTTAATTTTAATGGCTCGTACTTCCCCATCAGGAGAACATTGAACCAATGAATATCTACTATCATAATTGTCATCTGTAGAAGTTTCTAACGATGTATCAGTACTTACTACAACTTTTTTGTTTCCAGAAAGAAAAATACTAGAGCCAACCAAAGTTCCCGAAGAAGTAGCATCAGTTTCATATTCCATGTGATCATTTAAGATATCATTTATTCCGCATAAAGATTGTTGAAGATAAAGTTTATCGTGTGACGATACTGGAAGAGCAGTGGCACTTAGGGATTTTGTAATCTTATCACTATTTCTGATTTTATGCCTGGCTCCTCCTCCAGAGTATTTACTTTGTTCGTGTCGTATTGAATTCAGATCAGTGATATCGCTCGTTGTAGAAAGTTTCTTGCTACAAAATGGATCTCCGGGCTTAAAAGGATTTATGAGCATTTCCTGTTTTTCGGTTATACGTTGGTTGTATTGGTCAATCATGTTCTTGACAGCGGGAGAAGAATTACTTACTGAGTTCAGAACCATCTTCTTGGATTCGACGAGAGGACTTTTATGCTGAAAAGTGGAAGTGAAGTTATCGAGGAATGTGGGAAGGTTTTTCTCTCCAACTGACTTAGATCTACAGAAAGGTTTCGGTCCCATCAGATGAAGTTCTTTGATATTCAACGAAGGACTTTGTAGATTCTTTTCGTTGTCTTTCTCAGAAGGTTCAATACCTGTCGTATTCATTTTAAAATCGTCACTTTGAACACAATTGAGGTTTTTAATAGCGGAGATTTCATTTGTTTTATCAGAATCAAGAAGGAAGGTTGGAGTTACTGTATTTTTCGCTATATTGTCATCGTCGCGAGACACAGTAAACAGTGTGAGATGCGTTTCTACGAACACGCTAGGTTCATTGTTGCAGATATCTGATTGATTAATAGGATGCATTGCCATAACATCTGACTCACTCTGGTTCCTACGAATGGAAGGTATGCGGCCCACCTTCTTGAAATAAAAATATTTTTGCTTGTAAAGTTCATCTTTGCTGATTGGAGGTTGTGAACAAATGGGCACTGGTTCGTTTTCATATGTCACCTGAAATATAAATTGATGTCATTGAATTTAATATAGTTCGTCGTCATATCTAATACAGAGCGTGGAGATTTAAAAGAAGCATAATTATATACAAACAGTTAAAAAATGTTTCATAGACAATTAAAATTAGATAGAATATTTGTATAAATAAAGAAAAGAGCTTACCTACAAGCACAACAGGAAGGGAAATAGTGGAATATAAAAATCATATATATAATAAATAGATTTAGGAGAGAATTAAGAGATTAGCAGCGGGATAACAGATTCATCTGAATTATACATATTATGTAATATTAATTGTTTTTGAAAATAATTTTAACAGTTTGTTTAATTAATAAATTCACAGCCGTGAAGATGAACTTAGTCCGAAACGCATTGACTGAAAAAAAGAGATGCTTCTTTTAATTCTCCTTGCTCTGTTTAAGTTAAGTTCTCTAAAAACGATTATATCATACAATAGATTTAATATAATCACATTGTTGTGTTACCATTTTATGCCCATTCAATCATCGACTATTTAAATGTTACCTGAGTATCTGAAACTCTTCTAGTTCTTAAACCTCCTTCAGTAGATTTTTCACATCCTGTAGAGTTTACTTCGGTTTCATATTCACTTATATTCACTTTCTCTTCTTTTTCTACTACACTTAATTGCGTCGAAAGATTTTTCCACACCACGTCTTTAGGTTCATTAGTATCGTGAATCTTTTTGGTAGCTTCAGCAATCAAAAGACCAACTTTGTCAAGTTGCAGTTGAGAAAACTCAGACTTTTTAGCTGGAGGATAAGTCATGTGTGTATTTTCCTGCCAGAAAAAGCTATTCGGAGCTTTTTTTTCCTTCACAGTTTCTATTTCATCTATATCTTTATCGTCGTATTCAAAACTTGATGAAAGAATATCTGTCCTTAAAGTTGAATACTGTTCGCTAACCGCCTGTTGAATTAGAAACTCTATTAATGTAAATGAAGTTAATTAATTAATTTCTTCATTTTATTTAAACTTTAATCCCATTTTCAATTGTTTTTTACTTATGAACCAATAACAAGAAAACTATTTCTAAAATTTATGTTGATGATAATTTAATATTATAATTAAGAGCAAAATCTGAAATTTGGCAAATTGCAAATTGGATTCGAAATTTGAATATTTTAATATAAAAATGAAATGTAAAAGATATAATATGAGTTTTCAATGTTTCTTAAGTTGAATTATTTTTATAATTATATTTGACGAAACCATAAGCTAACATTACCCAAAATAAAGAAAACATTTATCCAGATAAGCATTTAACCTTTTTTTCGTCATCGCTGCCTGAAGTTGACAACCTGGAATGTGGTCTTTGAACATCAAGATCCAGTTGTCCCATAAATTTGTTTTGAGACTCTTCAGCTCTCAAAAGATCACCGAGGGTAGTTCCTGATTTCACTAGAAGTGGAGTTTCAAAATCAAAGTTATTTTCATGAGCATCACATGTCGCTGAAGGACTTTCTACACTTATGTTAAAAACTTCATCATTTATATCTTGTACTGATATTGGTAATATTCCTTGTTCAGATTCATCATCTTGAGTGAAATTCGCATCATCTTTTTCGGTTAGCGGAACTTGTTCTACCTGCTGCAATTGGTTGTTATCAAATTCAACTTTTTCATTAGAACCAACAATCCATTGCAGTTTGGGTTTGTCACTCGGAGCGATCGTCTCCCACCAATCAATTTGATTGCTTTCTTCATCATCTAATTCTTCACTTTTGTCAACGATTGACTCTTGATCATTATTCTTCAATTCCGATTCTTCAAAAATGCTAAAGAAAATAACAATGATCATTTAATATTCTTGGTAAAATTGACACAGAAATGGAAATAAAAACTTGAATCTTACCTTAATTTTCCAACATTCCAAGGATTAAACTCATTATCTTTCACTTGAGGTGATGAGATCCTGTACTTGGATGATTTCTTATCTTCTTCCTCGTTTGAATAATATTGTTGGCCGGTGTATGAGAAATTAGGAGCCGAATGAGCCTCATGAAGGGATGCAATGTTTTTGAAGACTTTGTTAGCCTCATTAGACAACCACTTGAATAGTAAATCATATATTTGGTAATAAAAATTCATTCATTTTATATATCCAGATCATTTGAAGAAATTGGGTATCATATGGTTATTAAACTATATTTGCTCCAAATAATGTATTTTGCAAATCATAAAAATAAATTAACATGTTACTTACTTTATTTTCATTTTCAGGTGTATCTTCTCTGTGATTCATATTTGAATTAATCAATTCTTCTCGATTGTCTGAAGAATTTGATTCCGGAGACGTTGATTCTGCAAAAGAAAAGAAACAGGTTTTAATCCCTGAAAGTTTTTTCTAACTGACATGACTAGTGATATTTCTATATTCAGGAAATATTCATAATAAAGTGAAGAATAAATTACCTTTATTTGTTCTAAACAACTTTTCCCAATATTTCCCAGAGTCAGAAATTGTTTGAAACTTAATTTTGTTGAAGAGCGATTATGAACAATGTTATCATTAAAACTACAAGCTTCAGATACTTCATAATTTCTTACCTCTAAAACTCCACAAATCCATCATTTCTGTTCGTAGTTCCTTTGCCATTCGACTAAGCTCAGCATTCATGGCTAACAATTCCTGAGATTCGCTTGCTAATGCTTCAGTTTTTACTCTTGTGCCCTTAGAAATAAAAGTAAATAAAGATTATAAATATAAAATTTATTTTTAAATATTCTTTTCCCTAGTTTAATTCTTTTTATACACCTAATTTATTAAAAATAATTTAAATCCATGACGTATACCATAACCAAATTATTCTAAATCACTTAAATATTCATTCATCCCTGAGCAATTAAGAAATACCTTCAGTACGGATCAATAATAATAATAATATTCCCAAAATATATTTGTAGAGTATGTATCTAAATTCATTATTTAGAAATTAGAAATTAGCTATTGCTCATTAACACTTACTAGGACTTCTTCTTCGTCTAAAGAAGCTATAGCTTCTATGGACGACCAGGTTCTGCCTGTAGATTGAGGACCTTTCTTATGCAACCTGGAGGATCGATTTTCCTCCTTCGAGAGTCTCAAAGAGTTTCTACTTTTCAAGCTTCTATTACGATGAATTCTAACCGAATGATGTTCGGGGCCATCTGGTTGAGATCGGCCACTTTGGTTCAAATTGTGTTTTGTTACTAATGCTCCCTCGAGTCGTTTAGCCTATTGAACATGTTAAATAAATTACCGTCATTACATATATGATTTGATTATATATTACTAGAAAACAATGCAATACGTGCAACAGATAATTATATAATCTAAAATTTATCCTATTTTAAGCTAGTAAAATTTTATTAAATATGTCATTCCTAAAATATTACATTATGGTGATTTCACAAATATTTTATCAATTTTACAAATGATTTACTAATAATTCACAATACCTGGAATAACAAATCAGCTGTTAAATTGTGAAGCTTTTGTACTTTCTTTGGTGGAGTTTTCTTTTTTACTTTATCTTTCAAATCATTTTCAACTTTCCGTTTCTCTGTGAAGCGTTTTTTATCGTCATCGTCATTAGTTTCATCTCCATCATCCGATTTTCTCCATTCGTCTCTTCTCTTTCGTCTCCGTTTCTTTGGCTGCATCACAGGAGACGAAATTTCGATCTGAGGTTTTTTCAAAATTGGTTCTTCGGGACTTTTTAGGCTGATAAAATTAAAATTTCATTTAAATTAAAGTACTGTAATCATATTTCATTTATTATAAAAATATATTAATTATGTAAATATTTAGTTTATTTATACCGATCTATTATTATTTCTATACCTTAATTCTGGTACTAAAGATAATTCTGGTTTAACTACAGTTACTGTCTGAATGTTAACTTCAGCCCCCGCATCTTGAAGTTCCCTAATCCTCAACAGCAATGATTCAGCTATTTGCATCTCATGTTCTTTATGTAGCTTAAAATCACACTGAAATATTAAAATGAATGAATTATATGATAGAATTTAAAGATTGAATTAAAATACTCTCTCTGCTCCTGGCCCCTGTGGGAGGTAATTTTAAGGCGCCATAGTTTCACATAAAAAATTAAGAACTAATCCAAATGACTTCTTTTACATTAAATGATACAAAACAAGTTATTTGAGAGAATATTCTATGAATAATCATATATTCATAAAAGGCTTGCATTAGATTTATATAAATATAGAACATGTAATTATATTTTTATGCTTGTAATATTTTCCTTGCAATAAATATTCATATTCTTATATTTTCACCTCAAGTTCCTCCTTTTCTGCCATTAGATTATCTCCTTTCTGTTCTAGTTCTACAATTCTGGACTTCAGCTCTTCTATTAATCTTTGGTTTTGCTCCGCCTCATTGACAACTTCGTTAGAGAACAGATTCGGATCAACTTGGTCAGACATTCTGTTGCAGCTCTCTGATTTCTTCATAGTCGTCACATGACGCTGCAACTTTTCTGTTCAAAAGTGAAATGGGTAAGAACGTAACCGATTACAAATTAAAATGTCTACAATTGTCCAACTAAATCTAGTCACCGAGCTTAAATATGGATAATAGCTACGTTTTTGCTTCTTAGAATAAATCATCACCTAGAGTTCTCAAATGCTGGTCAGCGATATTATCCATTTTCGAGTCTATGTCGCCCATCTGAGTTTCCAAAGTCCTGCACAGCGTCTCTTGGTCTTTCAACTTTCCTAATAGAGTCATATTTTCATTCAATAAACACCGATAACTTTCTTCCGATTTCTGACTGTCATTTCGTTCCAAATCACAATTGGTCATGAAATCTCCCGGTGATTGTGGCACCATCATATTTGATGCGTTTAATTCATCGTCAGTTTCTTCCTGCTGTCGTCGAGCTAAGTTGTCCTCGCTGAAACAAAGTCAATATAAACAATTAACGCGACGTATTTCACACTATTGCAATATTGGTGATAAGAGTAATATAGCAACGAACCTGCCAGAGGAGTCGATCAATTTAGTAATTTCGGCAGGTGCGTACGGAGGGAGATTACTGGAATTATTTATGCATTGATTTTCCAGGTCGTCAAGTATCAGTAGAGTGTTTTGATCGTGTCTCTCTTGAATAAAAGCTTCTTCTTCTTCTTCTTCGTGAACCAGAGAATTTAGTCTGGAAAATGTTTTAATCCTGTTATCATCTGCTGATAATCTCGGTTCACTCGCAGCTTTGTTGTCAACTTGGAGTTTCGAAGCTTCGTCTATCACGTTTTCATTTAAAGATAGACTCGATTGGCGAGTCATGATACCCGGAATTGAATCCTGATTCATTTCAGTCAGTGAAGATGCCGACCGAGACCTGAAAAATAACCGTAATTGTATTCAAAATTTAACTATTCTCATTTTATTCAAGAAAGGAAACTTTGCCATAGAATATTGATACAGACCTAATTAGTCGTTTTGATTCAAGACTTGTTTCCCTATTAGTGAATTCGTCTTTCTCAGGAACTTTATAATTTGGATCAAGCAGAATAAAAGTAGATGATTCGGGTCTTATTCCTCTTCTCTCCTCCCATTCGTAAAGTTTTTTTGTGAACGTTTGACTTATTCCTTCAAAGCGAAATTCACCTGTTGATGTCTTGATATAAATTTCTTTATTCTCCGCTGGACCTTGTCGCATTACTTGACGCATCTTTTCCAACCTTCCCAAAACATTAAACAAATAAACAGAAATTGCTAAACAAATATTCATCAATAAATTTAGATTTCCAAAGTAACGAACCTTCCTTCTCTTTCGACAAATTTTTCTTTCTCTCTTTCGAGCCTCTGCTTTTCTTTATCTATTTTGTTGAGTTCTTTTTCGAGCCAAACTAATTCTTTATCTCGAGTCTTTTGACAAGTTTCTCCTTTGATCTGAAACACATTCATTATACTGGAATATTCAATAATATAACATATACTGGCAAATACATAATCATAACACTGAAGAACATTAATTGGAATCTGTCAACTATTAATAAGTATCAATACTTATTTGTTAAAAAATATAGAAAATGAAAGGTTATTAAAAATACGATCAGCCTGGAGAGGTTTTGTGTGGCGTACGGTGAGAGAGAGAGAGACTGCATTTTAATTTTTGGGGGTTTTTATTTAGGGTTTCCAAAACATCTAGGCAGTAATTTTTTGAAGTCCATTTTGGCTTATATCAAAACTGGGGATGTGTTCCCTAACCAAGTAGATTTATTTGAAAGTCTAAGAGATAGGTGTTCAGCGAAGCGCGAACTCCTGTGCCATCGGTTCAGAGACCAGCACATACCCGCTGAACCAATCCACTGGTTGGGATATTACTTGATTACTTTTTCTATATTAACATTTCATTTTTCTTTTGACTGCTAATTTTTGATTGATATAAAACATTAAAAATTACTATAAATACATGTACACAACTTAATTGAATATAATCGATGTTGATTTAGGTCCCAACACAGAGAAAAAATGGTTCTAGGATTATTCGTCCCATGATATTCCGTCCCGTACTATAGAACAGCCTAAACGAACGAAAACGAACCGAAACGAACCTAACCTAATACAACGAAATTTATAATGGGACGGAATGTCCGGGGACGAATAGTCCGGTTACCAGAAAAAATGCTTAATTAAAATTAAAATTTAAAGAAAATTTTGTAAAAAAACCCAGAATTTAAACCAAGATAATTACAACACATTATTATTAAAACCGATTGCTATTAAAATGTCAGCTACTTATATTTTATTTATTTTACGAATATTATATTAATAAAAAGTTGTTACTTACAACTGATGGCTTCTCTACTTTGGTGGGTTTAAATTTCTTAAGTTTTGTGCCTGATCCTTTTCGATCTAAATTAGCGTGAGTTATTCCAACCACTCCTGTGACACCGACCAATTGAGTAATTTTGGGACCTATTTCCTTGAGCCTCAAGATCCCCGTATCTCCGAACATTCCTATTTCGGGAGAAATCCCTGTCAGTGAAGAAATACTACCGGAGTTCTGATTTATTGGTCCTTGAACTGGAACTGCATCAGTAATTCCAAGTGCAGTAATTTTACCCTGCCCTACAGCTTTCTTCTTTTCCCATTCTACCATTTTCTTATTGAAATCTTCTCCTAGGTTTTTTTGAAGCTGTTTGACATTTTGTTGTCCTTTACCCACCAATGCTTTTCGAATCTCCCATTCTGTTAGCTTCTTTTTAAAATCTGGGGGTAAGTCATTCTCGTCGTGCTTCTTCATCTTGGAATCATCAATAGATGGCGACAGTTGTGGAGAATTGACATTAACAGAAATCAGGTTGCGAGTCCCTTCGGAAGGCTTTATCTGCAAATAATAAATAGATTAACACCAAGTAATTTGTTATTGTTTTTTTTCATAACCTTTCTCGAGTCCAAATTTTTTTACCTTTTCTTTATCTTTTCCTTTAATTTTCTCCCATTCGTGGAGTTTCTTTTTGAAATCATGGGGCAAATGCTCTTCCGGATTTGAACTTCCCTGCGTCTCAGTTAAAGCACTCATTAGACCTTGAGGACTTTTCAGTTTTTCCCATTCCTGAAGCTTCTTATTGAATTCTCCAGTCAAAGTTCGCTGTAGTTCAACCAAGTTCTTGTGAACCACTGATAACGAAGAAAATATTAAGTACCAAATAATGTTTTGAATTTCAAGTACTTTTTAAGTTTAGGAAAATATTGAATATCATAATATCATAATAATAAATGTCATAATATCATACTATTATAATATCATAATGAAATGAAATTAATTACTACCTGAAGCAGGAAGAGACACGTGTCTAGCAGCATTTTCCCGAGAAATTTTTGAAGATCTTCTTCCTGCTCTTGGAATCAATTCATCAGGACTTATTTCAGGAGAAAATCCAGGTGTCGTATCTGATTCTAGAAAATGAAAACAAATCAGTAATTGATTATAAAGATTATAAAATTTTGAACATCTAATTCATCAAGATGTTTTTGATAAACTATAACTTCATGTTGCGCCATTTGTGAAAGTGTAAATCAAATTAGATTATTAGATTTGTACGAATTAATACCAGAATGAACAAATATAGATGGTGTCCTTCGCTATCCACCAGTATTTATTAAGTAATTCCAATGAAAGATGTCAACTGTGTAGATTGCCACCTAAAACAATTTTCCCTTGTTGTGGAATTACTTAAATTACATCTAATTGATATCTTCTTTATATTTAGAAGGGTAGAATGGTTGTAAGTTATCAATTTGTGTGCGATTGTCCATTCCACTATTATAATTAAATAAATCATAAGAGACCAGAAACGTATGACCAATTTAATTGAAACTTTAACACAATAAATAGATTATATGAAAGTTCAATTTGCCCATTTCAAATTTTCAAATCTTTTCACAGACTGGATTACATAAAATACTATATGTTAGCCCAGTACTAACATACATTTATTCTCCGTCCAGTAACCGGTACTTCTGCAAGTATATCTTATATAAAAAGATTTCTATTATGTTAACAGCAATTATCGAAAATGAAGGTAATTGAGCGCCAGAAACAGATTTATTGGAGAATTTCAGAGAATTGTGACTATTTGTCACCTAACATTAAAAAATAACGTAGTTAAGGTTAGGTTACTTAGTACTCCTCGAACTTGCTTACCATGATCCAATCCATTATCGAAGCTGAAGCTGCTATGATCGAGGTTCTTCTTTGATGGCGATGACGGCTGTGAAATCATCGACATGTAACTGAATCGACTTCTTCTCGATGATGGCGATTTCTGAAATCGCCTCGTTTGGTTAAATCGGTATGAAATTATTTATCACAAAATTATTTCCATTTCTTCAATAGAAATTTATGAAATGCAAGTAAGCTATGAAACTAAGAAATTATTTTAACTCCAAAAATTGATAAAAACAAACTAAAATAACTTTTTTAATGGTGACATTAAGCCTCGTGTTGTATATTCATAAACTAAATCATAAATTATACTTAAATTATGCTCAGTTCCTCCCCTGGAACTATAAATTTCCCAGGTTTAGAATCACCGAATGACTTACCCTGGGTGAATTGCTTGCTTTGTTCACTTCTTGTGATAAATTAGGACTCCTACAGTTCTGAATAATGAACAAAGTTAACAACATGTATAAATAGAATTTTAAATTTATTTTAAAATGGTACAATGCTATAACTATATTATTTTTGAAGGTGATAGACAAAAACCACTAACGAGATACGAAGAAAAAAAGTTTAAAATAATTCATGACAGGATCAAATAAAATTCAGATCATTTTCATAAATGTGTTCTAAGGTCTTTGTATGAAAACGTTGTCCTAACATATAATTTTTGTAACGTAATGTTGACGTAAGGTATCCTACTATCCTACTATTCAATGCATCTATACTGACCTGATCTATGTGAAGATTTTCTCTAGATGGCACTGTAATTGTAAGGGAAGGTTTCGGTTTCCTCTGAATAGTAGAGATCTCTTCCGTCAGGCAGTCAGCAGGCAAATTCTCTCCGTTATTCTTGGGCCCCATCCAAATGCCTGCTTCTGCATCTAATTCCCAATCCCACGGGCCACTTTCGGGATCCGTACATTCGCACTCAAGGTCATATTCCTGGTTAAATATTTTGTTTACAAGTAATTACCGTTCCTATCGATGAACTTTATTTCATTTTAGAAAAGTTACATATAAATGTAAAATGATTTGGAGACGCAAGAGTGATTCGTACCTCTGGATCAGATGTTCCCTGCAAGATATCTTGATTAACACCTGTAGGAGGGTCTTGTACTGCAGGTTTTGTTGAACTTTGTAAAGTTCCTCCTTTGCAATCATCTTCGGATGATTTTTTCCTAACAGTTTCTCTCTTGCTCATCATGTGTTTAACCTGGAAGCAATACCACTGTGTTTATAAAATATTTTTGTGATGGTACTAATGATAACCTCTAGAATCTAGATGCACACATTCAGATTCAGTGTTCTTCAAATTGTGATGCACCTACTCCAATATATCTAGGAGGTGCGGGGATTTAAATTGATGATTCACTTTATAAATTTTAAGATAATGAGAAAGAACATACTCATCTTCGTGGTTCCTATCATCACTATATTATATAATATTTCTTCTGTGTAATTTTAACTAAATAATAAAATATTTATGATGGGTCAGCGTTTCTTTTTTATTGAAAATAGAACAGATAGAAAATCGCAGTATGATACGATACAACGCAACTAAATCTTTACCATTAAAGAAACCAGAATATGGGAAAATTATTCAAATTTATACTTAATCATCAAAATTGTTCAGTATTTTGATATTTCCCGTAAACGATAGATTACAATTTCATAAAATACAGAAATATGAGAAACTCTACATTTCAAACACGGATTTCAAGCATGAAATTTAAAGAAATATAAATTTCCTTAATAACATACAGATATGAAAATTATAATGCAAAATACTATACCTTAAGTTGAAGTGTCTTCAATATTTTTGATAGCATATTGGAAACAATTTCTGATCAATTTAAATGGAGAATATAATTAACTTTATTATTTCCAGTTTTGTAAGGAGTATGTTTCATAAATATGAAACATCACGATTTCGTAATTTCAAAGAAAATCGGTACTTTCAAAGGGTAACTTTGAATATCAGTTTTAAAAGTACAGTATATATATATAAGATCTGACTCCATAATCGCAAACTATTTTGTTTTGTTTTATACATAGTTATAATAATCTTCTCCTTTATTATTGTGTGTTTATAGCCGTTTTGTCATGTATTAATTACGGTTAAAACTTATAATCTGTTTCTTGGGCATTTAATTAATTACAATTGATATTTCGCATCAATTTTCAGCTTTTGTGCAACAGTGAAAGAAATAAAATCAAGGATAGTTTTTATAAACCTATAATTTGATGCTCAGTAACAATTTATTTTTTCGAGAAATACAAAATAATGAAGGTAGAAATTTAAGGAATCAGCGTAAAATTATACATTGAAAAGTGAATTTACCAAATTTATTTCAGAGTAACTCAAACTAAAAAGATCCTATTCTTCCGATGGAGGATGTAGGAACTTTATTTCTTGATGTACATTTAATGAACAATTAGGTATAAAAAAGAGAATTCCAATTGGTGTCATCAAATTCAGTCATATTTATCAAAGAGAATAGATATAAAGAGTATCAACTCCACCCCATTTTGTCATACGTCTTTTTTCAGAATAT
>JAJNBT010147652.1:0-14100 GCA_028455955.1 Notopais sp. p TS-2021 | reverse complement strand
TGTTTTTTAAAAATGATTTCTTCTTGCCTGGTCTTACTTTTTATTTTAAAATTAAAGTTTTCTAGAAATAGTAATATACATCAATATATATATATATATATATGAACCGTAAAATTCATATGATAATAAACATATTTGAATTTTTCTAATCTCATGACACTTTCAATATATATTTTCTTATTTCTTTTGCACAGCTTCATATTTTTGTATATATTATGATTGTACAGTATGACTTTTATCAATAATATAAGAAATCCAATTGTAAACAATATAACAGAAATTGTATCATTTATGTGATAGCAAAATGCATTCATATTTGTCATTGGCAACAATCCAAGTTTCAGTTATTATTATTAATGGAAGATATTTTCTTTCTAATTACTTCAATTTCTATTGTCTAGACTTTTGTGAGTGACTAATAATTATCGAGAGATTTTATTGATTTCAAATAGAATTGTTTTATTTTATCAATAAAGAAAATACAAAAATGGCTCTGTCATTAGTTGCTACCAGAGAGCGTTTACATAAATGGTATAAGACTCAGCCTATTGTGTCATAGGAATTTGTAAGAATATATTGTTTTTATTATTCACGACAGATAGTTAACTGTCTACGGGGAAATTTACGAAAATGTTAGATTTGTTGTGATAATCATATATTTTTTTATAACAATATTACAGAAACTCACTCGTAAAGTTGAGTTTTTGTTAACATTTTTTAGTTAAAAAATATCAGCCTACAATCTGACACAATTTTATCGATCTTCCTAACTAAACTACCGATTATTATATAAAACAAACATTATAATAATAAAATAGGATTAGATCTATTTCGATATAGATAATAACTTAATAACTTCGAATTTTAAATATACATTTGTTTTGAAGACACTCAATAGGAAGGTAACTAAATTCACTAAAACTAGAGAAACATAGATGGAGACGAGATATTTCTGAATAGAAGAATAGAAAATTTCTTAATTATGAAAATAGTCTATTTCTATAAGCTGATATTGTTTGAAAATGGAATGCAATTTTTCTCATGCAATATGATAAGAGCTGATCATCTGTATATAATTGTATATCCTCTTTGCCGTATATTTAAAGAAGATCAGCTCATATGTAATGTTATAAGGAAACATGCAAATACAGCACAAATGTACAACATCAGTCAACGGCAACAGACTATTTTCCCTATTGAGAAGGTTTTTATTATTTTTTCGTGGTTTTTAAAGTTTAGTTATACCTTCCTGTTAAGTTTTTTTAAAAACAAATACTATATTCTAAACATTAAGGTTATTTTTTATTGAAATAGATTCAATGTTATTATTTTCATATTTGTTTTAAATAATAATCGGTAATTGAATGTGGTGGCAGATCGAAAAATGCGAACGAAAATATTGTGTTGATTTTTATTTCTCATTAATTAGTGTGTGGGAAAGACCAAATTTGTTGGAAAGAGAGAGAATTTTTATTTCGTAAAAAAGTTTACATAGGTTGATAAAGGTATTAATTTATACACAAAAAAATATAAAAACAATAAAAAAAACTTTAAAAAATATAGAGTATATGTTGTTATTGAGAAATAAGAAACACAAAGAATTAAACCCTGATTTTACAATGTAGGTTAAAACTTTTATAAGAATATGAATTTTGTTTTTAAAAGATCGTCATACAAATTATGATTATCATAACAAATCTAAAAATTGTAATAATTTCCACGTAGAGATGTAACTAATTTTCGTGAATTAAAAAAATATATATTAAAAAGACCGATATGACAAACTGGACTGAAGTTGATACTCTCTATGTACAGTAGATCCTCTTTGGACCTAGTATCTTAACAGAACTTCTCAAGATACTGAATTAGTATCTAAATTCTGTGGACGACACAAGTTTTAGATAGGAATAATAAAAGAGATCTCCAATTTTTCCGAATCCTTGATTCCCGTCCTTGAATCATTATGAAAAAAAAACATTTCTACGATAGGAATTATTTAAATTATTGTAAGCGACAAAACTGAACAATTACTGATTAAAAATTAATTGAGGGTGATTATTCTCTTAAAAATGGAAAGGAAATACAACAAACAGGTTTGGTATTGAGAGGAGTATTTATTTCTACAAAATAATTGTATGACGTTTGGAATGTAAATTTGTACAAATATATGAACGAACCAACAACTTCAATTAGATTTATTATTACAAGAATTATGGATATTATTTCTGCTAACATTTTTTGATTGATTGTGTTCCAGTTAAAAAATGACATGTAAATAAATCTCTGGAAATGATCATACGAAATATAAAATATTATCATTCTGCCACCGACAGATTTTGAAAGTTTTCTCAAAGTTGTTTTTCTTTCAGAAATTGAAGTTGTTAACTCAATATTAATTTTTTGTTTAGAAAATTGATATTTAGTATTTTTAGAATTTTCAGCATAAATTTACCAACTGGAGGACTTGTACTGTAATTATACGAAGTAAGTCAATAATTATAAAATGAATAAATAGTAATGTCTTATAAATAAATATGCTATTTGTTAATTTACTGAGTTACTAAATAATTTTTTATTTACTGACGTTCATACTAATCTAATCTTAAATACTGTGAATTTTATATTTGTTTAATAATATAAAGTTTTAATTAGTAAATCTGAAAGATATTTTGATATTATGCACTACGTTATCTCCCTTTCTCTCACCCAATGTATAGATTTATCAGCAACTATATGGAGTCAGTTTCGATTGTGCTCTTGGTCTTACATGGGTCATTTACAAGAAAATGTATTTAGCGACATTATAACAAAACAAAGTTATATAACCGTTATTTTGGCCATATTTTCATTTATATTATCAATGAAGCTGAAATATAAGAAATGAAAAATAAATTAGATCAAAACTTATGTTTAAAATTCACGTACGAAGTTGGATAATAATAAATGCTAAATTTTTTGGACGTCAACATTAAAATAAATGTACATTCCATCGTCATCCAAACGTTTTATAATTAAATATTACTGTCAGTACAAGGAAACTGGCAACGGATACTGTCTTAATAATATTTGTCCCGAAAGATACAAAAGAGATTTAGTTACATTGTATGTTCCTATTGAAAATGATTAATTCAAGAAATTCAGAGAATATAATAGATCCCAGTGAACAATAATTTTCCGATTAATTTAGTAGATAGAATAGTTAATAATTTCTTAATATTGAAAATGTTGAAGTTGAATGTTGTATTTCAATTCACTTGTTAGGAAGCTGAATGTAACGTCGGCAGCACACTAAAATAACTTACATAGGTTATACAACAAACATGCTGAAACAACGGTTAAAGCGACACTATTAAAATAGAACAATTATAAATCATTGATAAGATAAGTACGGCAAAATATTTAATAAATAATATACTTCTTACAGTAATTGAAAGCATATGCATAAAGAAGAAAAGATCCATCATTAACTTAAAACTGGAAGGTCTCACAAGAAGTTTATATTTATTTTGATAAAATGTTTGTTTATATTTTACGATTATTTTGATATTTTCAAAAATCATTTCATCAGAAAGCAACTAAATAATTTCAATTTAAAATAAACAAATTGAAAATTGACAGAATAAGAACCTGTAGAAATAATATTATATGCTGTTTAATGAAACATATTTGAGAAATGATTTTCTTCCTACCTTCACAAATATAAATAGATTGGAAAATATACTTGGATGATTCTTATAATGAACAGATATGTCTATATACCAAAATATCTGAATTATACCAAATTTTCCAAATTATACAAAGTTACTTAGATTTCACTTAATTGCTTGGATTATACAAAAAATGAACTGAGTGATATAATATTAACCAACAAATCTGGCGAGAATAAGATGCATTAACATTCTTAATTAATCTTTGCTGGAACTTAAGACTCTCTGATATTGGATTTCTAATTAAGAATACAATGTAAGGTGAAAGTCTCTATCTTGATGGAAATAGTATCACTCAATAAACTTATTGAATAACAAACAAAGGAGATATGATATAGACTATTATTTGATTTTTAATATATAGAATTATAAAATATATTTAATATGATCATCACAAAGGAATCATCACACGCACTGTATAAAAATTAGAGTAATTCATCAGAATGATCAAATTATATTTAGAATTACAAGTCCGATTCTGTTTACGAATAAGCGTTTGGATCAACTACAAGAAATAAAGATACATATTCACTATAGCGCATTGAGTTAAAATAAAATAATCTTTGAATTAAAACTACTATCTCATAGATAATTTTATTTTTAACTTCATCAATTTTAAATTAGACTTTTATCTATTTTGCAACCGAGACATGTAAATTAACTGTATTTTCTATCTCATAGAAAAGAATAAATCTGTAAACAAAAAACACACAGCTAACTTTGGTCAACATTATGGGACCGAAATGGCCTATAAGATAGTTGACTTTATTTCTTTAAGAAGTTTATTGAACAAGGGTGTGTTCAAAGTTGTAGTGACCAAAAGTTTCACTGTAACTATGGCCCCGCATAGCGAGATATGCCAATCGTATGGGAAGCTATTCTACTTGTCTTTTTATTTCAACGAAAATAATTCGTTTGGTAAAATAATGGAGGCTATCTCATTTGTTTTCAAGCAGATTTTTTAAAAATGATCACAATGGTTGTAATACGACATTAACAGCTTAGTTGTGAGTGTAAAATTATAAAAATAAAATAGAATTACAGTGGTGCAACCTATTCCTTTCTTCATAAATTATTATAGTAATAGAATATTGACAAATATTAGTAAGAATACTTAATCGAATTAATCTATATCAGAAAGTGAAAAATACCTACGTCTATATAGTAAGTTCCCACTGATATATTTAATCATTCTGTTACAGTTGAGACAGAATTACAAAAAATCTGTAAAAATTGTGCATTTTAAATATAATATATACAATATCATCATCAAAAAAATGTAAGTTTAAATTTACAATTGTATCTGAATTCTTTTCTCTCAATGCTAAAAAATGATATCATTCAAATCAAATAATAAGGGTACGACATCGTGCCTTAAGCTATAAAAATAGATAATAATATTATTCAAATTTTTAACTGTAATTTAATGTATGAAATAATAAAATCTGGAATAAATTGTGCTCCATAAAAGGAATTTCTACGTTTACGGAGAAGGAATAAAAATGAGAGAAATCACTATAAAAACCTTCAAATAGAATTTATTTTCGGCATCCTTCAAAAATTCAAATTTTGGAACAATATTGGTAAAATTTTCTCGACATAAAATAAACTTAAATGTAAAATATTTTCCAACTTTGGTAATTTTCTGGCGGTCACATTTTAATTATTTCAATCACAATCGTGAAATTTATGAATAAAAGGATATCCCAATAATATAAAACATTGTTCCTCATTTAGACTGAAATAAATTATATATTAACGCTTTGAGCAATTAAATTTTTTAAGCGAATTAACATATAAGCATAAACCGGTAATTCTCTTTTTGGTTCACTTGTTACCAGCGATCAGAATATATTTACACGTTTTTAGACACTAAATTATAAGTTAATAGAGATATTAAAACAAACGCCGCATGATATAAACCTTTCCGTAAAAATAATATAATTATCATAGAGATGATTCTGTATTTCGGTACTTTGGTGTTCGACAATTTTTTAAATTATATTATGATTAATTATCTACTAATTAATTTATTTTTATTGCTTTTGGTTAGTTTTAAATAAAAAAACATAAAAACTTGCATCGGCAACTTATATATTTGTCAAATTCTTTCTTTGTATTCAATACCGAACTGTCTATATAATCTTATATACATGATTTGTATTTTTTTTATAAAAGTTCCTTTTCTAGTTTATTATATACGATCTTATTAAATTGTATCGCAAAATGATGACTTCTATGAAGCCTGAAGAAACAAAAATAATGGATTTTTAGGTTGACCATTTATATCTGTCTTAAAATATCGGCATCTTGGGGTTCTTATTTCAAACGAGTTTTTAACTCTGTTTTGCCATCTAGATTCTTCACTGAATCACGTTTTAAACTGTAGATTCATGGTTCCAGTTTCATATTAAAAACTAATAAAATAATCAATAATGTTCAAATTCATTAACTTTCATAAACGGACGTTAAATATGCTTTTAATAAATATATTAGTGTATTTTTCATCATTGTTTTTTGTTTCAAATACATAAATTTCTACAGAGAAACAGTTTATAATACTTAATTTATTATTTAAACTTCAGAAATGAGTAACGTCGTTAGCACCTAATATATTCTTGATTTATGATTACAGAATACAGTCAAATGACTCTTAAATTTAAGGTGATTCCGGACTTTTCACATATATATATTTTGCGTAAAAATAGTCAATTTGAACGTCAGTTTTGGATGCATAATGGTTCAAACTAATCCACTTTGAACCATTAGGTCCCGCTAACTGTGCAAACTTAGATTACAACTTTCCACCAGGAATTTAGATTTTGTATTAGAAAAATTATTTGATTTACTGCAAGATCCTCGGAATTATTAAGACTTAATTTGTAACTTTTCGAAATTAGTTCTTATTTTATTATATTATAATATGTATACTGTCCAGTAAATCAAGTTTATCTGTAAATTAAATACTTTTATTCCGTATATATAAAATGATCTGCTTACATACATCAAATTATGACACTTAAGAAATCGAATTCATTTTGTTTGTGATGACAACAGGCGATATTTTACCAACTTATTGTTTGGTAAACTACATAACTGTAATTAAGTTCCAAAATGATTTAATTCTATCAATTTCGTATACCACCTCATGCAAATAAGGAAACAATCAATTTTTAACTTGATGTAATCTGCTCAGAAGATTATTACTGGATATAAAAATCCAAAGAATTGAATTATTGTCGCAAATTATTTATTTTGTTTCCGTAGATAGAATACATTTCTATACTTCAAATATGACTTTTTTATCGATACAAATATTTTGATGTCAAATATTGGAGTACAGATGATCAAATTTTTATTTATTAATGAGTCTACTGAAATGTTGCAAAAATAAATATAAGTGGTTTTTTATTTAAGTTTAGTTTTATAAATAAGTTAAATAATATAATGTATTCTTTAACATTGTAATAACACGAACCTTATATATTATATATATAAATATACAGTATTTTATAACGTAATCCAATACATACAGCTGAAAATAAAATGACATTACTGTAAGTGTCGTTATCAATTGAGCGAGAGCTATTTAGCTCAATAATCAGAACAACTCAGCCCCGCCCAACTCATCGGCAGCCTTTTTAGTAGACAGAAAATTAATTAGAAAGATGATGCCGAGTTAGTGGGCGCTGAAATGGTCTGTAACGTAGTTGTCCTGGCGTTTAAATGGCCACACTATACGTTGGATGCTGTGCTGAATCTTCCCTTCCCTCTAAATTAAGTACTTTCTATAAGAAACAGATAGAGAAGTTCAATGGTAGTTGTAATATATAATAAATGCATATCTGCCAAAATTCGGATTACAGTTAAAAGAATGTTTTGTAATACAAATGTGTGGAAACAGATATGGTATGTAATTTTGACTGGCCGTAGAATGCATTTAGGCTTATAAATATTCATGGACAAACCAGTCGTTTCAACTGTATCTATTTGAATTTTGAATATAAATTACAATTTAGTCGTTGTCAAATCTAGATTTGAATAAAAAAGATTATATCTAGGGGAAAAACACTAGTTTCATATATTAAAACGTCAGGCGTAATATATTGACACAAATTTAAACATTTTCATTGAAATCTATTTTTCTCTTATATCTGTACAAGAAAATTCCAATACGTTAAAAGAAATCCCCTTTGGTGATTTCTAACATACACGTATGTGAAATATTTAGTCTGTGAAATACCTAAGACATTTTCAAGAAATAAAAAGTTGCGAAAAGTCCACGTTGAGTGATAACGTACTTATGTATAAAGTCTTTCGAATAGACTTTTTTAAAAGGAATTACTCGAAAATGTGGGTCCATTCCATCCCTCTCTTGTTTGTCTACTTTCATATATACGCTTAATTTATTATAATATTAGTATATTTTGACTTTACATGAATATTTTGTAAGTTTTAATTTGTGTTAAAAATATTGTTGGTCATAACTGATAATGTCATTGCGACTGACGATTCAAGAAATGAAAATAGTCGTGATTCTGAAGATTATTTTATTTTCCTCAAGTTAAGACTAATTTTCCTCTGGTCTAAATAAACAATTGACTGGAAACTTAAATATTTGTGTCCTACAATATAGAAAACGAACTAAAACTCTAGAAAACGAACAAAAACGATAGAAAACAAACAAAAACAATAGAAAACAAACAAAAACAATAGAAAACAAACAAAAACAATAGAAAACAATGGCTAATTGTAGCTCGCCTTCTGAATCACCGAGATTCTACCATTCGAGGAACTGTCCTCGATCGACTTATATTTCCTGGTGCATTAACTAAAAGGAATCTCGGACGTAGAAATTTTAGTTAACTGAATCGTTGGTAAAATGACATAACACACTCAACCTAACAAGTTGTTGTAAAATAATTTTTAAGATTATATTCTTAAAATGGTTTGTCCAATAGTGAAATATGTATAGATTGTGAGCCTTTTTGACCCACAATCTACACATATTCAACTATTTGGCAGTTGGTAGCTAAATATTGTGCCCGTAATGGGCTGCTACTTTATTTGCTATTCTTTACATTCTTGTAAGTTGAATAGTCTGCAGTAATAAAGTGAAACTACATGTATTATATAGTTATAAAATATAAACAGGATTATCTATATATGTACGAAGGTAGATTTCCTCATGCAGTATAAACATATATATAACTATATTGCATTTTATAAATTTATAAATGTTTGCAATCCCCAGCTCTTGTGGTTCATATGTATATACGTAATAGTTTCCTTAATAGTTGTTTGAGTTTCTTAATGTTCCTCGTCTTGTTATATGGATGTCGGCAGAGTATATAAACACACTGCACAACGGTAAAGAAAAACAAAAAATGTCTTAAATCGGACCGTCAAATTGTTCAAGTTCTAGTACTTCCTCTGTCATTCCAAATGTCAGGAAAATGTGTATTTAATATTCTTCAACAGCTCGAGTAAAGTAGGATATTGTTCTGGCATGTTGAAAAATAGTCGCTCCGTCAATTTTTTAACTTAGTAATAACTTTAGATTGCATCGATGGAGCATTATTAAGTTTAAAGTTTGTTATAAAAAGACTACAATAATTATAGTAATTGAAATATTGTATTGAAGAAACCATCTCGTCAATCTATTCAATGGTTTTCAATGATTGTAGAATTTGATTGTAAATTAGATTGATTATTGAAAGTGATTCAAATTACATACAATAAAGTCACATACTAATAGGTACGTTTTTTAATACCATTTCTGTTTTCTATATGTCAATAATCTTCAATATGTCTACTTCTTTTAATTTTTAGTATTTTTATATCAATATTTCTTTCTAGAAATAATAACGAAATACGAGATTCAATCTCTGCTCGAACAACAATATTACAGCTTAAAGAAACTATAGAATTTATTGACAATTTTATCTTTAGTGAAGAAATTAAAGAAGAAATATTTTCCATTTAATAAATTAACTTTAACCAAGTTTCAGTAAAGAATTATTTGGTGACCTAATTCCACATCAGAAACTTGAGGTTGGATGTCTTCCTCAACTGTTTTGTATATCCAACTTCAACGTAGACATTTGTTTTAAACCATGTAAGAAATATAAGGAAAATATGGATTGCCTATATTGAAATTATTAGAAATCAATAAATTGGAGACTCTCTTAATAGGTTTCCATTACTACCGCATCGATGACCGCGATATCAGCAATAGATGAAATTCTCAGAGGTAAATTTTCGTTCAATTATGTAAATTTCCTCATTAATGGGGCACAAATTGTTCGCTGGGGTGAAATAAGCTGAAAGTTTTAAACTTAAATGTCGTCCAAAACTCATAAAATACCAATTTTAAAGGACTTTTATTAGCATTCTCCTATTTTCTCAAAATGGATTCTGTCTCGCGAGAATCCACAAAAAAAATAAACTAAAATATCATTTTGGAGGAAAGGATTATTTTACACGACGAGATTTTTTCCTTGAGTAAAGTTCCGGGCGGAGGAAAATACAATCTTATTTATGCATTTGTTAGTGGCTGCCCCATAAGACGGGAAATATGTATTATATATTTACACATTAACAACATGCAGGCGCCCATCGATACCAACATCTCAGTTACAAAAATGGTCAACAATAGTTTTTATAATGAAATATCGGATGTAATTTGTAAGACTTTTTTTTGTAAATTACAAACAAATTTTTGGACCTTTAAAAGTAGAGAGAAATATTTTCATAATTATTAAATGTAATGGTGATTTTTAAATATAAATATTATTGCAATTTTTATAATAAATCCTATAATATAAGATTGAAAACTACAATTAAAGAATTTTTTTTCTATTTTATCATATATTTAACTACGGAAACATGGAATCAGATTCAGTAATTATAAATATTTGATACAATTTTTAATCGCTGAGTAATTTCTGCGTAATAAAATGATTCCATTATTTGAAAATAATGAGATTTTTGCACAAAATAAAGATGAAGAGAAGATCAGATATTAATATATTATTTAAAAAAGTTTTCTTTATATTAAAATTGACGTTAAATATAAATATACAGTAAATCAGTAAAAATTAAATATACATTGAAAATGGTATCAACAATCACTATGATTAAAATTATATTTCGGTGATTTGTATAATATAAAACAATTATTATGCTGTAATATGCTACAAACTGGATAAGAAAAATTAATAATAACAACAGACAAATACAGATTTCGAATAACAACATTCGTGCATTGATAGTAAGTTAAATGTGGAGTGAAAACGCCTTAGACTTGTTACTAAATTAGAAAGATTTTTTTTATTATTAAATCATTGGTTATTCATATAATTTTTTGCATCTAACTTGGATAAAAATATCAGATGTAGTCGCCAATATTCGTAATATACAAAATATCAAAGTGATTAGTCGTTAAAATTGTGTTCCCTCTAAAATGGTATTAAGCTGTCATAAAAATTAGACTGAAAAAATGCATTAAAAGGCTTTTGATGAGTTCTTCATTAAAAAAAATGAAGTACCTAGAAGGACAACCATATGTTATAATTCCATGTCGAATTTAAACTATAAACCAAAATGTGAAAATATATTTTATAAAATTATTATTTTTTCATTTATAATGAGAATTCCGACGTGATATTTGATGGAAAATAATTATATTATAAATAAATATATATATTATACGACACATCAAAGATATAGAGACAGTTTGAAATTTATTTTATTTGATATTTTTTATATTTATTAGAGCGTGATCCTTTGATGTCGACAATTTCTATCATTTCTTATTCCAAAAATAAATGGTTTCATTTAAATCAAGTCTCTATATGTTTTTAACTTATAAATATTACAAATAAAATAATTATTTTCGTTTCATGAAAGAGATTTTATTTACATATATCTAAATTGACTAATTTATTTTTTGTATGATATCAAAAACTTTTTTTACTAAATTTAAATTACTTAATTTACGTAATGAGAAAAAGTTTTATACCTAATTTAAGTTTACCTACTGACCCGAAAATATAAATTATATTTAAAATTCAACGACAAATTTTCAAAACTATTTGATTTTGATGAAACTTTATCTGGCGGATAGACCACGATTTAAGAGAATCTTATCTATAGTATATAATACAAAGCTTATTGCTATTTCCGAAGATTCGTTTGTTGAACGTAAGAGCTAGAAGCGTAGAGTTCTTGCTCGAAAGTCGTCGATCAAAGAGACTTTTGACAGTTGTGCGATCTCACTAAAAGCACAAATCCTATGAAACGGCAAGGAAATAGTGCACTTTTTCTCTTAGAACTTTTTAAGAGAAACATGTAAATAAGTTTATCGTGAAACATAAACTATAGTAACAATATTATAGTAGGAAGCATCTTTATTATATTTCGACTTTGATTTATCGTTGGATACGTATTAAAGATTTCTATTTTCTCTTTTTGAAGATAGTTTTAAGATCAAATGCTCATTTTAACGGTGATGGGACCATTCATCGCCTCAGATTTATTCGAACCAGTTCATCGCTTTACCGATTAATCACTAAACAATGAGGTTCATCGTCATTATTTAGTATTTTAATATTTAAATATATTCTGTAATTCGTGTTTAGGTAAATTTATCGATAGTTACAAATCAACGACGGGTACAATTCACCGACAGGTAAAATTCATCGACAAGCACAATTCACCGACAGGTTAAAATTCATCGACAGCCAAAATTCATCGACATAGGGAAATTAATAGACAAATATTAATGATATATTCCACAGACAAATTCAAATTTTAAAACGTTGAGTTGAATCACGGTTCTTTTCTTCAACCTATGTATTACTCTATTTGTAATAATGTATGCGAACGTTTGAGAGTAAATTGTATTTATCAGGAAACTGTTTATCGGTGAATTGTACCTATCGGTGAATTGTACTTATCGGTGAATTGTACTTATCGGTGAATTGTACTTATCGGTGAATTGTACTTATCGGTGAATGACTAGTATTGCATAGCATTTTTGTAAATTTAATATTTAAGTATTTTAATATTACTATATAATATTTCTTATGAAATTAAAGTCACATTGAATTAAAAATCATGTTAAATTAATATATATATAATTGATGTAAATAAAATTTATGATTTGTTTGAGGAAATTTTTATAAACCTGCAAATTATAAATTTATACAAAAATATAGTACATGGCGATGAACCTGTCGCCAATGCCAAGGTCAGCGATGAAAAGGCCGGCGATGAACCAGCTGCGATAAATAATACATAACCCCATTTTAAGAACATCAATTGGCAGATTTTAATAAAAGTCAGCATGTAACGTAACAGAGTTGAAGTTTTGTTTTATGGCATAAGAGATACGGGAGTTTAGCTTAGCGACAACTCAGCTCTGGGGACAGATTCCGTAACAGAGAATAAATCTTATAAAACGAAAATGTCCGAAAAAAAATTATTTCAAAGAGTAGACTCTCGTAAACAAGTCAAGATCTGGACGGAGATAATATATTTCTCTAATTATTATTTTCTATCTACGGTTGTGTGATAGCATTTACTCACTTTAATCGGTGCATTAACGTTACGACTGGGATAATTCCAGGCTATTAATCACTGTACCCGAGTGACAGATACTCAGGGCAAGAAACCCTTCCGATAGACATTCACAAAATATCTGAAACTTTTTCTTTCAAAGTTATAAATAATGCTAATTTCACTCGATTTGGCACTTAAAGCATGTAAATCTTGACTTTAAGTGACAAATGAGGACATTAAAGTTCATTAAAAATTATTTTTACATAATTAAACACTGCACTGGGATAATAAAGGGATCAGCATATTATCTGTATATTATAAATTACAGTTATAAAGGAAAGCTGACTTTGTTATCAGTGACAATATTACTTGAAAACCTTTGTAACTGAGACAATAGAATGATAAAGGTCTGGACAAATTCCCACTTACAAAATGAAAAAACTCATTCTTTACAACAATTTATTGTACAAAGAAAAAAGTTTTGAGAAAAAATGTTCGCTTAAAACATTGTAGTTCCTTTAATGAAAAAAATAATGGTTAAACAATAGGAAACTTAGAAAATATATGAACAAAAAACATATATTGTATATCGATGAACGCAAACAAAATAGGATGGGTTGATTTCATTCATCAATATGATCAATTTTATTATAATAATAATTCCATTTGAAAATTGACTCACAGATTTACAGTAAATATTTACGTCATATATTTATTTTTCTTAACTTAATGCTTACACTGATATGTATTTTTGCTTCTTATATAAGAATAAGAATAAGAATAAGAATACTTTATTGAAAAAAATACATTCCAAGCCATTTGCAGGATA
>JAJNBT010147628.1:0-16764 GCA_028455955.1 Notopais sp. p TS-2021 | reverse complement strand
TTAAATCATAAACGCGTTTAACGATACGACCTAAAATAACACATCTTTTTTTAGAGTGTAGGTTAGGTTAGGTTAGGTTAGGTTAGGTTAGGACCTAACCTAACCCAACATCCTCCAGTGGGGGTCTCATTTTAAAGTGAAAATGGGGGTGCTTTGATCTTGAAGTGAACCGTTGAAAGATTATATGTATTCTATATGTTAATATATATCACATGGAATATGAAAAACGTTTTATACCACGCTATATAACTTAATGATCTCTTATAAGTGTTTGTTAAACATTATAACTCGATATAGAATTATGTTGACATCTTAATAGCGTTATATTGGCGTTACAATACCGTTATATTGACATCGTTATGCCGTTATTTTGCCGTTATAACATCGGATAGTCGTTACAATAAAGATATATAAAAGTCATATATACTGTATATAATTAATGCAGTAAAGTAGATAGAAGAATCTTATAAATACTATATAAATTCAATATGTATATAGAAGTATTTGTCAACAAGAATAAGTACAATATTAAACTGTAATTATTTACTATTTACTTACAGTTTAAATCGATAAACATCAAAAATGAAAACGTTTAGAGTGAATTATATTATAATTAACATTGCAGTAGATAGAATATTTTGTACAGCACGCAAAAAAGAAGCCGTTATAAAAAATAATGTTACTGAGGTGTTCTCTTGTTTAGTAATTATATAGTAAGTAGAATGTGTTTATCTTTGTTATCAGTAAACAATAGTTACTGTATTTTTAGGAAAATTTATTTAACCTTTCCTGAAAATTCAAATAAATTTCATAAGGATCAAATAAATTAATAGAAGTAATTTAGGTTTGACAAAATTAATGTTTGGTAAATTTTAATTTATATTTTTAATTAAACCGTACGTTAATTATTATTATTGTAATTCGAGCTAAATAGATTATTATTTAAATTCTTGTAATTAAACCTGAATAGTTTAATTTATGTAAGTCTTAAAATAAGATAAATAAATATCATAAAAAGAAGTCATTTGAATAATTATTAATAAGAATACATCCATTTACGTTGGGTGACGCGCGGAGTAGAAAGTGCTCTCCGAGGGACTCTGAAATATAAAATCGAAAAACGTTAATACACGTTGCAATTCTGAATAACAGATTAGAATACAGGATATTATTTTTAATAATAAAAAAATATGCATAGAATACAAGAATTTTCTACATTTTAATATATTTATTCAAAACCAGACTATAAATTTAAAAAATATCAAAATCTAAAGAAATTATTTGAATTTACTAAAGTTTTACAAAATAAATCTAAAGTTTCGTGTTATTTTTGAAAATGGCTATTTAAAATATTTTTTATTTAAAATATTTCTTTATTTAAAATATTTTTTATTTAAAATATTTCTTTATTTAAAATATTTCTTTATTTAAAATATTTTTTATTTAAAATATTTTTTATTTAAAATATCTTTTATTTAAAATATATTTTTATTTAAAATAAATTTTAAAGAAAACACCAAGATGGGATGGGATGTTCGTATAGAGTGTTTCTAGAAACAAATATTAACAGAAATGAGACATTTGTTTCTATTTTCTTTCTTAATTTAGTTTCTATATTAAATTAAATTAATTAATATTAATATATATTGGGAAGTCAATTATCAGGAAATATATATTTTCATGTGTACCAAATTGTGTGTTCATGAATGACTAAAATCAATATACTTACACACAAAATGCCTAACGGTTAAATTTCAAAATAGGTTATATTTTCTCGACATGTAGGTTAGGTTAGGATAGATTTGTAGTCATTTTGTCTATTAGGCATTTTTTCAGTTATGTGTTTTGTGTGTAGGCATTTGGACGATAGGCATTCAGTCTGAGAACCCACTAAATAACCTATTCTGAATCGGAATTAACATATGGCACCAATTCTTGTTGGTGTTTGTCAAAAATTGAAAGCATGCTATTGGTGGACAATTTTGACTCGGGTTCTTTCGATACAGAACGGTTATATATTTGACACGAAAATACGCTTCTTGTATTGAAATTTTTGGAGAAATTTACAAAAAAAAATTGCAAAAATGAGCAAATAAAAATTAAGTTTCAGGAATAATTAAAAATTAAGTACTTTTTATTTAAAAGGATAAAAATCTTTTACTTACATTTTTCCTGGCACCGCCGGAGGTATATTCTGTACTTGGTCCAACATTATTCAAATTAAAAACAAATTGCATCAAATTAAAATTTTTTAATTCCTGTACAAAATTTACAACTAATTATCAATTAAAATTTCACAAACTGAATTATTCATCCCAAATACGAAATCCCAAATCCCAAATCCGATATTATAGCAATATTATTTTATTAAAAAGGATTTTGTAGAAGTAAAATCAAAGGACTTCGTTTACGTACCTGGTTGAACAGATTATTCTGTATCTTCAGGTAAATTAATTGACATATACAAGGTAAAAAAACATAATTTACCTGAAGATACTAAATAATACAGTTTCAACTAGCAATTGAAAACCTCTGATTATTTTCATACAAAAAAAAATTTGCAGCCCTGAAGATGGACATTAGGGACGAAATGCGTTGGCTAAAAAAGAATAATGTTAGATTCTCCTTCTTGCTCTTTATAATTCTATAATTTTAATATCGTATTGTGAAGAATAATTGAGTTGTAAAATTGTAATAGATATTTTTTTGTATATTTTGTAAAAGGACAAAATTGAGAATCGTTGGACCAAGTACATAATATACCTCCCTCGTTGCCGGGAGGAATGGAAGTGTATAAATAAATACTACGAGCGGTTCATTCTGTACGAGAACCAAATTATTAATATTTAGAACATAGAAACGACTTTATCGATACCCATATTTATACAACAATCATATAATTAAAAAAACACATAAAATATTAACTAATTTTTATTTAGAATGATAAGAAAAAACATTAATTAAAAGAAATCCAAGCAGTATTAAATATATCAGACAAATTATTTATGAAAAAAAATCTTTGACTTCATTTAAAACTGTGAGAATTTCAGTAAAATCTGAAAATCACTAAAATATAAGACAAGTAGAACAAAATATTAGAAGTGCAATTAAGAAAGAAAGAAAATACAGATTCTACTTTTCTGAATTTTCTTCATAGGATCAAAGAATTTCGATATGTTTGAAGAAGAGAATTTATTTGAATATCAAAGCGTGATAGTTCTGAACCGAAATAATTTTATGACCACGCCTTTGCTTATATATTTACGGATGTTTCACTACGTCAGCCCCCACGCCCCCACGCCCTCTCAATCTAGCCGGAAGAAACCGTGTGGTCAGTATTTATAGGTACATTAACTTTGACAAATATAGCGAAGAATTTTTATATATTACGTAATACTTTATACATTGTCAACAAATAAATAATTAAATTTGTGTTGTTTTTAAAGCAACGGATTTTTCCAACAGTATTCAAACGTGATGGACACGACTCTATAGCAGAGAAACAGACAATTTATTACCAAACTCTATTGACGAAATGATATAAAAGAGTTCACCAATGCTTACGAGAGGCGATTCACGAGGCGTTTAATAGGTTGAAAAAACAACTTTAAGAGCAATACGTTTCTTGAATTGGAGCTTCATTGGCAACTGTTTATATCTCTTTTGAAGTAAAACTGTGAGTCACTCCAACTTCATAGTTTGTAGTCTATGTTCAATAAATATTGACTTACAAACTTCAAGTTCGGTATAGATATGTTTAATACTAAAAGTTCCTTCTCTTAGTTTTTTTTTTATTGGTGGAAAACTCGAATATTGGTGAATTTTCGAGAAATTTTATATACAAGTACAAGTACAAAGTTTTCTGTCATACTCAATCATAAGTACAAGTACAGTTAAATTCATTTTCGAATAACAGGTAGCAGTAGAAGACCAGTACAATTAGGTGAAATTATGTATGAGGTTACAGTCCTTTAGGAGTTTAGGTTATACTTTTTATAGTGCACTTGTACTATAGTACTTTAGTACTAATTATTTTGACATGTACTTGTTCAGCAGTATTTATACAGTTGTTCATGGTTTTAATTATGATGGAAAATTACATATATATATATATACTTATTTTTGAATAATTCACCGATTCTTGTACTTTATAAAAGTATACTCAGACCCAAAAGCTGTTATTTGCAAAGCTTTGAGTCGATACGAATTTCTATACGGAATAAATATCTATATTAATATCCATATAACTAATAAATATAATTAATGTATTATTTAATATGTATTTGATATAAATGTTTTTATTCATGAAATAAAAAAATCATTAGTAGAATCTGATCACTTCAAGACCATTTTCACTCCCATTGAAAGGTGGTTATATTAGGACCTAACCTAACCACCCTACATTGAGGGTCTGATGTTGAATGAAAATGGGTTGGTGGCTTTGGTTTTGAAGTGATCTGAAGAATATTCCTTTGAAATAGATAAATAAATTTGCATTTAAAGCTGATGGCACAAATACTGGATCGCGAAATGGATCTTATGTGACTGGTGATTCTACTATTTTTGAAAATTCAAGTCAGATGGATTGAATTTTTATGTGAAAAATATGAATCTTTGTTTCAATATTTATAAATATACGATTCATCAACAGGATTCTTCATTCTAGAATTTAAATTTTAATTAATAGACATATATATTACATATAAATTAAAAAATGGCCTTTTCATTTTCATAATTTTTTTTATTGATTAATTATTTTCTTTGTATTACATAATATGCTGTGAAGAATGAAAGCGCAGGCGGGAATATGATAATCAAGTATTATCATAGAATAAGCATAGGCAGAAGTGACTTTAACTGTCAATTTTGAACAAATTTTAAGAAAAGTTGTCAACTTAGATAAACCAATCATAGCACCGTACGTATGTAAAAAGGGCGGAGCTTAACTATTTGCTTTCTTTATTTATGCCTATGTTGGCACAATCTCAAGCGTGTTATTGGTTATTAAGTTGACGACCTCTTTGTCTCTGCATTTTTCGACATAAAAAAATGTTCAAAAATCGATGATATTATTGTATAAAAAATCGTTTCTTCCTGATATTTATTCTATGGTATTATACTGTAAATGTACTGACGGAAATCTCTGATTTCTGGATTAGAAGTCAATTTAAAAAGTATTTTAAATATTTTTAGCAATTTTACCATTGATTTCAAGGTACAAATTTTGATTCAGTATCTATACAGTATCTCTAGATACAGTTATCTAGATTCAAGTTTTTTTAAAGCGTAGAAGGGAAGGGAGGGAAGGGACATGCCATCAAAACATCGATAGAAGAGTTTAAGTAATTTGGTTAAGTTTAAATTTATTGAGAAATTCTCCTAAGGGCGATTTTAGCAGATTATTAAGAGTTGAAAGCCAGGTAATAAAGAGTTTACATCTCTTTATTTAATTCTAATGATAATATGATCGAAACTCATAAAACTAAACCTTTTATAGGTCAGTTTTAAGAACTCTTTGTTTGATTACAATTAATAGACGTATTTTCGTGTGTTGTATAAAACAGATCTGTATCGTAATAAGAATCACTTTATTTAGGAAATCGACTGTGATTGGTGTTCGTCAGCGGTTGAAGTCATCCTATTGGTGGACAATATTTTCGGACCTGGTTATTCCGATCCAGAATGGTTTTATATAGTGGACACCAAAATACGCCTATAATGATGTCAGAAATCTCTTTAGAGACGTCTCTAAATGTATAATTGATACCAAAAATGTCTTTATTTTAAAATTAATTATTTTTAGGAGTTCCATAAAACACATTTGGATATATTTAAACCTCCTTATTATATTATATATTTGGTTATTAATTTATTTATTTGTCAATATTGACAAACTCTTCCAATGCTGCTAAATACCCTTAGAGTATTTGATTTACATATCTAAATACATAAATATTTGCAATAGAGTAGTATATAATAATCATATCATAATAAACACTAAATTTTGTGATTAGCTGATGGTAGATATAGAAGATAAAATAAGTAAGTTAGACATGAAGATTTTTGTAGATATCCATACCGTGGTCAGTCGAATTTCAGGAACGCTAAACATAGCTGGGAAATTAGCCTGTACAAGGAACAACAAATGATAAAGTTTCTACTTTTCTATATTTTACATTTGGAAATATATAATTATCAGCGTGTACGAGCTGTCTTTCGTACGACATCTGTTCTAGAAATCAATTTCTGGTCGGCCAAAATTTTAGTTAATCTAAATTGAATGTCACACTTCTGATTAAAACGACGGTAGTGGCTTAAAAATAGAATTTAGTTTCATCTAATAATTTTTTTAATTCTCATAGACCTAGGTATTATTTTTAGAAATTTATTTATAATATGAAATTAATCAAATTAATCAAATTATTCAAATTAATCAAATTAATCAAATTAATGAAATTAATCAAATTAATCAAATTAATCAAATTAATCAAATTAGATATAACGAAGTGAGCTTAATTTGTTATTTTAAATTTAATATAGAAAAGTAGAACTATTGGAAAGGGTTGATGCTTACCTGATCTTGGGATATAATTGAGCTTCTATTGCTTTTGACCTCGAGGTCCATTCCAAAAGGATTTAAATGGGTTGATTGACCTCGATGGGATTCGGATAGGTCATAGTCACTGCCCTTGGGGGATTCCGCCGAAGAGTCACTTTGTGGAAAACATCAGGATCAAACAAGCGACCTTGGCTTTTTTTTTTCAAAGAATAGGATTTCAATCGTTTCGCAATATTTTCAAACGAGAAGACTTAAGATAACTAATTTAAATAATGAAATGCGTCCTTAACAATGAAACTAACTAAATTCAGAAACAACAGTAAACGAAATTATTAATGAAACTAAATGAATGAAATTAAATGAAAGCGAAAGAATACGTCTTCTACAAATAGCGTCTCTTTGAAACCCCAATCTTTGAAATCTAAAATTTTGCTTAAATTTTTACAGGGTCAGATCATGATTTATTATTAATTAATTCATATTTACAATCGATAAATTAATCTATGCATACAGCGAGATCAGCCATACAAATATCAACTAAAATGGAAACTACCTTTTCTAAGCATTAAATCAAGAACCAAATAATATATTCAATACAAGGCTTACTATTAAAAGCATAAATTATATAAACTGCAGAATGATTAATGATCAAACCGTAAAGTAGCATGATGAGAGCACAAAGTAAGAATTATTAAACTTTATTTTTAACTATTCATGTTCAAGGAGGAACCATGTCCAGTCTTATATGGACAATTATCCACACCAATTTGGAATACTCCATTTTTGTCTAAAGCATTTTGGTTAAATGACACTTTGGTATAAGAAATAACCACGTTAAATTTTGTTAGGTAGGTTAATTTGGGTTGTTAGTTTGGGTCAATTTAGGTTACGGTAAGTTAAGTCAGATCAGGTTAGGTAAGGTTATTAAAGAAAAGTGTCGCTAGACAAATTTGCGTACCCAAATAAAACTCTCAAGATTGTTCATGAGATTTGATTAGAATATATGAATAATAGTATCTTAATATTTCTGGTTTATTTTTAATTGAATTTATGTCATTATACAATAAAAATTGAATATTTTTTGATAAAGTTTAATCATTTGCATAATAATTATAAAGCAAAAACGGTTTCTATGCCCCCCAGTATGGATAGCTGTAATGCTACAGAAGATGTATTGCACGACTTTCTGTCACCTATGTGGTGTTCAATTAAAAAAGCACATATATAATAATAAATCATGATCAACAGACAATTTTTTCTATTCACTGTTTCTTATTTTGCTTTGTCATCAACATGTTAGAATTATGACTTTAGTGCCATTTGATTACTCTTTAGAGATTGAGGTACTGATGATAAGGGTATTATTTATACTTGGGAAGTTACATTACAATATTATTGTAGGGTAGGGAACAGAGGATCACTGGGATAAGCTGCAAAACACGAAAAATGATGGGTTAGGTCAGCAAGGGGGTAGATGCTTAACTTAGAATTGACAATTCTTGTTAGATTGTGCATTTTCTTTCACACAGATTACTGTATATATTAAAATAAGAACACTTTGGAGAAGTAAATGTCAATCAACTGGTGGTGTCAGAATAAAATAAATAAAATTTACCTCACGATCGAAGATCTGTCGCGCTGACAGAGATATTGTGCTGAATGAATACTTCCACCTCTCTCTCCTCGAATAATGAGAGGACTTATATCTCCGAACGAGATTCCGCTAAGCTTCCTCGCCATTGGAATGGATATGTCTGGTTCTACAAGAGCAGGATCATCGATCGGCTGACTACCGCAGAACGACGTTTCTAGAAGCAATGTAGAAGGCGAAGGAGAACGAAGACTTAAACCACTTAAAGAACCTGCCTCTGATCCTATAGAAGATAACCGACTCCTACGACCTGGTTGAGGAGGCAATAAAAAGTCTTCCCAGTTATCAGGAATAGGAGATTTTCTACTAATATCTAACAAGTTAGGTTCATTTTGAGACGTTATTGAAGAAAGCTTAGTGATACAATCATTTACTGGAGCTAATAAACGTTCTAGATCAGAATTATCGTAAGCATCTTCAAAAGATTGCATTTTTAGTTCTTCAATTTTTTCTCGAACAGTATTAAGTTCTTCACTAGATGAGACACTCGTATGCTTTTCATCATCACTATCATCCGAAGAATGAACTGAACTATCTTTGTCAGAATCTTCCGAAAGCAATAAAGATACTTGATTCACCAAAGAAAAGATTTTGTCATCTTCACTCCTTATTTCTTTTTGGGACTCGTTTTTACCTATTGCAAGTGGTGTTGAACGCTTATGAGGAACAGTTTTTATCTGTCTCACCGGTTTTAGAACTATGTCAGGAATTTCATCAAAATTGATCCAATTTCTCTCCCCAGTAGACGTTATTGAAGTTGCAGAATCAATTGAAGCTGACGTAGTTGTAGGTGTCGCTGGGCTTGAGTCTTCTGAACTTTGTTGCTTTTCTTTAAGTTGTCTCCGTAGCTGTCGGGGACTTTTTAATCCTTCATGGCAAAAGTCTTCCCAACTCTTCGAATCTTGTCTTCGAGGATGTTTGCTTGGTAGAACTTTAACAGCCCCCGGAACTGGTACTTTTATAGATATTGTCATTTTGTCCAATTCTTGATCAAGCATTTCCTGAGAAGATTGCTTGTACTCCTCTAATTTGCTCGGGTGTATCGGAGTTGTACTTCGTGGACGATCTATAGACTGCGTTATTTTCAATTGGGGTTCTCTTTCCTTAACCGGAACCATTGGAGCATAATGAGAACGTTCTTGTGGAAGAGTTGTTGGAACATAAGGCAAATCTCCATCTTCAAAAGAATCGTGTGATACCAAACCTTTAATTTCAGTATCTGGAGATTCAGGTCTGCTAGTTGGTTTCTCTTTCATCTTCATGAAATCAACTTCAGAACCTTTTTCTGATTCTGATACTGATATCGAGTCAGGATCTTCATCATGCATTACTTCTAAATTATTAGAGGAACAAATAGGTGATAATGAACTTTCTTTCACTGTTTTATTAGGAATAATTTCACTGACTTCCTCCTTGATGTCATCGACTATTACTGATTCTCTCATTATTTCTTTTTCTTTTTCTCTTAAAGAAATGTTTAGTTCTTCTGAAAAATTATCAGTTATAGATCCTGTACGATTGGCATCGCTCATTAGAGAAGATAATTTGACTAAAGAATCATCTCTTTCTAAAGGTGGATGCTGTCCATTCATTGAATCATCACCGCGAAGAGGTTCTTTTATAGCCCTCAAAAGTTCACTTTCTTGTCGAATTAAACCAAAAGATGAAGATTGATAAGTTCCTTCAGTATTAAAAGTAAACTCAACACTAGTTATCGGGTCATTAAGTTTGGAATCGTCGCTATCTTGCAATGGCTCCTCCTTATCTGATTTTCCAGTATCTGATTTTTTTTTCTTGGTTGGCATAAATATTGATAACTTTTTTCTTCTATCGTGTGTGTCATCTTCTAAATCTCTGTCTCTGCTTTTGCTTCGACTTCGTGATCGACTTCGAGATCTAAGTTTATTTTCAGCAGTTTTAATAAATTGACTAAATGGACTTCTTCTATCACTGTTCACTGATACAGGAGAATCAGGAGTGATAGGACTTGCTGCATGGTCAGATCTCCTAAAAAGACTGGAAAATGAGCTTTTTCTCGATGATGAATTAACTGATAATTCATCACTTTCATGACCCTTATTTCTCTTCGTTTTTTTGGAAGACATGGGTGATCCTGGTGGAGTTGTAGATTTAGTAGATCTGTAATATCCGTATTCCTGACCTGAACCTGAAGCAGACAGTGGAATTGGAGACATCGTTCTTCTCAAATCTTTTAAGTCTGGTACTTGAGGCGTTGGAACTTTCTTAGCTAACCTTGGGGATCTTTTTTCCAGCCTACTTTGTCTCTCACTCGAGTGAGTTCTATATTCCAAATCTTCTCGACTATTTCTTCTTTCGGTATGAATATTGACAACCATTTTCCGATCTACTATTTCCCCTTGGTCTACTAATCTCTGTTGATATTCATTATGCTCCGCTTGTCTACGCTGTTGTTCCTGTCTTTTTTGAAGGGATTTTGTTAATTCTTGCTTTAACTTTGAACACTCTAATGGCCTCGAAGGTCTCGGAGATGTCTCAATTTCCTTTTCAATATTTGCCACAGTACTTTCTTGAGGTTTAGACTTTTCTGACACTGGTGACATAGATCGGAAAATATCAGGAGGCTTGGCTTCAAAAGGCGATTTCACAACTTCAAAATGATCAATAGCGTGATGAATCATGATCGCTGCTTCAATTGGAGGGTCTTCAATGTCTATACTAGGATGCTGGATCGGTTTGCTACCACAAAAGGAAGTTTCTAGAAGCATTTTGTGGGGAGACGGAGATCGTCTTACAGGGGATCCGATGGATCCAAGAGAAGAAAGTCGACTGCTATGACCGCTAGTTATTGGAAGTAGTACGTCGCTAATTACTGATGATGATGAACCTTTTCTCATCAATTCTCTAACTTTGAGCGCCTCCTCACGTTTATCTATTTCTGCTAGCATCAACGATCTCTCACGTCTAGCACGAGCTTTTTCTTGATCTTCTGCAGTAAGTTCTTCCGTGCTTGCTTGAATTTCTTCCATTTCGTAATCACAATATTGTGATTTGGAATAACCTGCCAAATGTTCTTTTTCTGGAGTGGATTCCTTCGAGTCTTTTTGAGAGGGAGATGAGGCTGCAGATATACGAATTCTTGGTGAAGTTGGGATATCTAATATTTCTTTATTTTCAGTTGGGGATGGCTCTTCACCAATTTTTGGCAGAGGAACTATGCCTTCTGGACTGGAGTCAGTTTTATCCATGCTAAGGTCCTCGAAGGAAGCCAATGGAGCTGGCCCCATCCGCCGCTGCCGGGACGTGAGGCTGGTGAGCCGTTGATGCCCCGTATCGGAAAGGGGGCGATTGGGGGCAGAGGTACTTGAGGCCATATGAAGCTGGAAATTTGAGGGGAGGTACAGGGGGGACAGATGTGCGTCGCGTCAGGGCAGCGGTGGTGGTGGCCGATGCCAAACTCCTTAAGTTAACGAGAGCAAAGGTGGTTTCTGGAATAAAACAAAGTTCAATTAATTACATTCATTGCAAGCTTTAGTCTAAAATGGACATTATACAATTCAATAATATTCCATTACAATAAAATCATTAGATATATACTGTCTAATTTATCATACGATTTGTTCCAATGACAAAATAAACAATAAAAGAGATGGTTCTGGTAACTTTCATTAATAATAATGTACCCGGAAGACTATTTTTGAAATTGGTTTGGTTACTGCTTTTTTATCCTAAATTGTTTGTCTGCTTTACGAGCCTCACTTATGATGAGACTGGTCGCTATCTGCGTATACGTTAAATTAACACTGTATATAAAACTAGGTTCCCATAATTTTAGAGACCTAGATTTTATTGAGATACCAATGGGAAACGATCCTTGCGTCTCTCAATATAGAGTGAACAAATAAAAATTTGCAATATATATATTTTATATTAAATATAAATATAATGTTATTATTTTACTGATTTGTTGAAGATTTTTACCTTTTTAATTAATATGTACCTATGATATTGTGGTTATACTCAATAAGAGTATGCACATAAAATGAGCACCTAAACTAACGTAACCTAACCTAACCTATCGTATGCTTTATTGTCCATAATCTGTGGACAATGATTAGCATGTATGCTTCAAAACCTCTACTTAGAGTCTCTGTTTTAAGACATAGCACCTGAAATATTATAATTTACAAATTTATTGAAAATTGTATTACACATAGTCAGATCCAATTTATAATGAATATTATTAGAGAGATCTATCTGACTTGAGTAATATTTACTGCATTCTAGCGTACATAAGCCATCGTCGCCGGTCCGCTCTCTATTAACTTTTTTCTGAAGGACTTGTATAATAACACTTTTTTTGTCAAAAATGGACCTGTTAACAAGTGAAGAGGAATACTAAAAAGTCCTTAAAGTTACGTAAGTTTTCTCTCTTCATAAATTGTTGTATAGTAATTATTCATTGGATTATATTATTTATATTTTGTATCAATTTATATAATAACCCTTGTAACTATATTTGTTATGTATAAAGTAATTGCATGTGTTCCATATTATTTCTCTCGTGGAAGAACGTACTTGTGTTCTTGTTCACGTTCGCTCATCCACAATGAGTCTAAATCTCAAGATTAACTACGTTCTTTCGTACTTCGGATCAATATGTCTGTTCCGCGCTTCAATTTAACCTAATAATTAAATTTAATAATAAATTAATTCATTTATAGAAATATTGTTTTATAAAAGTATATACAATCTTTCCCTCTATTCACACCATTTATATTTAGCACTTTGTTTATCTATTAAATTCAAGTATATAAAAAAGAAATCCCTATGGTAATTTTTTATAGAAACTATTACAGGGCTACTTGTTGAGATTTATTGTAAAAACTATTTCACGGTCCCCCGTGGCTGTGGAATAAATAAACTTTGATAAATTTAATCTAACTTTTAGATAATCCATATAGAAAGTAGTTGTAAATACGGGGGATATTAACAAATATTCGGATCACTCAAGATTAAAGTCCGCAGAAATCTACTCTTCAAGATCAAGCCCCTTGAAAGGTAGTTAGATTAGGTTAGGTTAGGTTCTGTTAATATGGGACCTTGATCTTGAAGTGCTCGAAATATTCTCTATAAGAATCACCAAAAACTGAAAAGGAAAATTTGAGATGCAATGAATTATTGATTCTAAATGTTAAAGAAAATCCTTCCTTTTTTCATGTTATAGAAAAATTTAATTTTAATTTTTAGCAAATTATTAATATGGTCGCCCCAAAGGATTAGGAAAATAAGAATGAAAAAGATATTGTTTAATCTATAATTTATTCGACGTTTCGAGTTCAAAGACTCATCATCATCAGGAAGTAAACGACGGAACATTTACTTATACATGATCAGAATTAGTGGTTGTTATTAAACCTAATACCATATATAATTATTGACTATGCGAATACTAAATCTTTATTATAAAACTTAAAATTGAAAAAATATACGATCAAGTCAATATTTAATTCTGGGTTAAGTTGTCGGATATATTGTGATTCTATTATTCTTAAAGCTGTTTTGTTCTTTGCGGTTGATATTATTTTGAAATCTTTTAACTTAATATTTTTTTTTGCACATTTGAGAATGTAACCTAATAGCTGAATGTTCCTTTTTATTTAATGCTCTGACCTTCAAGAGACTTAGGGTGGATCCTATATAGGAAGATTGATTACATCGATCACAATGAAAAGTGTAGACAACTGAAGTGTTCATAAGACTAGGGACAGGACATTTTATATTAAACAAAGATGAAATAGTGTATGGATTTTGCTATGATAACAATCAAACGCTTAATAAAATTTCTATTTAAATGACCTTCACATGTGGGTAACATAAATATTTAACATCAAATGTAAAATATGATTCTGTTGAAGACTATTCCGAAAGGAGAAGAATTTTGTACCCTGTCCAGTAATGGTCGGCTTTCTGTAGACTAGTGTTGAATTTGAAGATGGTCCTCGAGTAATACTTATACTGTATTGTAAGGAAGAGCAGGGGACCGTGCCTGTCTTCTTCCACAGTAAATTTAATGTTTGGATGGAGTCCGTTAAAATAGGTTGCCCTCAAATAAAGAGAATCAGATTTTTTTGAACGAGGGATCATCAAGAGACACTCATTTTTTAAAACTAGTGGAAATAAATTATTGTTAGGTTGCACAAAATTAAAGGTATTTGTATATTAAATCTCTACGATTATATCACAAACAAGATGATCATTCTTGATGAATGAGCGGACGTTTGAAATGATGACTCGAAGTACGACAGAACGTAGTTAATCTTAAAATTCGGTACGGAATTCAAGACAAGAATTTTATTTATTTTTATTTATGAATATAAGAGTAACGTGTTCTTTTTGGGTAGTTTGCATGGTTAATAAAAAACAATTACCCTTTGGGTGTTAGCTGCATATAATATAGCTAGTTATAAAGTGGCAATTTAATAAAATAAATTCCTACTGATAATTCATACGAATTTGATAGAGAGGAGGTTCAATATGATCATCGAGGTTTTATGGTCTCGTTGGATGACTCCTCTCTTTTTATAAATATCCCGTGGCAAGAGGGTCGATATAATAACCAACACACTTTTAAGGGTTTCGATCTTATTTTCAAAAGAATCATATTTTACATAGATGTTAAATATTTAGGTCATTTGAAGAGGTATTTAAGTAACCGTTTGAATGTATTCATTGCAAAATATATAACCTTTAAATAGGCTTCAAACTATGATTCGTTAATCCGTACACTATCACATCTTTATTTAATATAAAATGTCCTGTCTCTCGTCTTATGAAATCTTCAGTTGTCTACTCTTTTATTTGTGATCGGTGTTACAGATCTTACCGTGGCCGATCTTTTTTGTCGAAGACCGTTTCAAATACTCGATTATAAATGGGATTATGTTTAACAATTGTATGACGGATAAATTTCTAGCGAACTTCAATTTAAATATGGCGAAAAAAAATTAGAAATATCGTTAATTTTGTAATACTTTTTCTCGCCTTATTTATGTTTGGGAAGTCAGTATAAAATTATCATGTTCCGCTTTATAAGAAGAAATATATAATTATTCAAGCCACCCAACTCATTAGAAAACAATATTCGGTACATGAAACAGTACCTTTAATCGAGGTATGCCTACCATTTTCAATAATTTTAATTCTTTTAACAATCCATCATACGGGAGGTGACAGTACAAATAATTTCCAAAGACTGTTTTTATAACTTTTATTTGAAATCTTACTGGTTTATCTGTCCTATGAGAATTGACCAATGAACCTTCCTATACAAATACTATAAGTAATTGCAAAATAAAATGATTTAACAGTTTGAAGGTCAAAATAGGAGTTTGAAGGTCAAAATAGGAGCCGAAATCTCAATGCATTCGTAATTTAGACGTATTTTCGTGTGTACTGTAAAACCGATCTCGATCGGAATACGAATCGGTTTATTAAGGAATTCATCTCTGATTGGTCTTCATCAGCGGGTGAAGGTTTTCTATTGGTGGACAATATGTTTGATGAGTCTATTCCGATCCAGATCGATTTTATAGTGGGCTCGAAAATATGGTTTTGAAATTATAATTTCGGATCGAGAGACACGCATAAATATTTAAATGAACATACAAATTTTGTAGATTTGAGAACATATATCACCACCCACTTCATTATATGAACACCTCTGATTCAGCAAAGCAAGTGCATACATAGTTCATATTGATCTTAACTCAATCGAGCACTGAGCTATCATCTGCAAACATCACATTATCAATATCCCCCAGGAATTAATAGAAGTCCTTGGGGTATGTATAGTGTACATAATAGATCCTAAACAAGATCCTTGAGGCACTCCCATATTTATGTTACGTGCAGTGGATAGAATATTTAATTTGTGTTCGATTTTTCTAATTAAACTCAATTAAGTTCAGTGCAAGGACACCAAAATCAGAAACCTCAAGTTTTTTCAATATTATCGAATGAATAACAGTATCAAAAGCCTTTGAGAAATCGAGGTAAATTATACAGAAAAATTATTTTTTCAAATGCAGGAATTAAGTAAAAAAGCAATTGGGAGCCTCATAGTCTCGGAACTGTAACATTTTTTAAAACCCAAATTGACTGGGAGGCAAGATATTAATTTTTGTTAAAAGGGAGTTTTTTCTTCCATGAATAATCTTTTCAAATAGTTTATTGAAGTAGGTCTGCAGTTATTAATAATATTCTTAGGGCCTGATTTATGTATAGGAGTTACTTTTGCAATATATATTAAAAACACGATAATTGATTTGTGAAAAATATTCTTTCCCTAACTTCAACCTTTTGAAATCAACTTTGTCACAACTTTTCGATTCAGTTAACACTAAAATATTGTCGCCAAAACTGATCGTTGGTTGTGCAAGAAAACAAATACGTGAAATTTTGCACATGTGGGTTACCGAAATTTCACGGATAGCAATCACCGGCGGAAAATTCACCGACCATCAAATTAAGAGGAATAGCTCATAATATATATAACTTTTTAATTTTTAATTTT
>JAJNBT010147293.1:0-13204 GCA_028455955.1 Notopais sp. p TS-2021 | reverse complement strand
TTTTTTAATAATTTATTTAAATAAATTAAATGTTTATTCCCAGGGAAGCAATAACTTTTCAATTTTTTTCCTGGGAATCCCAATCAACAAATTATTTTATTAATTAATTATTTAATATTTATGGTCAAGTATCGGTGTCGTTTTTTTTTAAGTATCGTATCGGTATCGGCACAAAGATTTTGGTATCGGTGCACCTCTAATCTAAATGCATTTGTTTTACATGTAAATTAATTAGCAGTCAGTATAATTATACGCTAATATCGATAAATTATCGAAGGTAAATATGTATTGACTGTAAGTTGAGACACACAGATGAAGTGGAGAGACACAGATGAAGTTGAGACACACAGATGAAGTGGAGGTAATATTTCAAACCGAAATATAAATAGGTCGATGTATCGAACAATTAAGTTTCCATATACGTGTCGTAATTCCTATAGTTTCGCGGTATGAAAAATTTATAAATGATTGATGTAAATTATGCATGAATAATAAAGAGGATTAGTTTTAACAAAACATGCACAGGTCATGAAACACAATCGTTCATTGGTTCATATAGAAAAAAATCGACAATTTTATGATAGGTAATAGCTTATTGGTTCATTATTAAGAACTTGTAGCAAAAATATCAGAGTCTTACGTTGTTGAGGATAATAATAATCGATACCGGTACATTAACGAACACTTAGGTAGCCAATATTTATTTATATTTAAAGAGTTGAATTAAACACAATTATATTCGTTGAAAATCTGCATAAACAAACAAGGCGCCCATAGAAAATTTTAAGGCGAAAAGAGTTCTTCAAAAGAAATCACCTGTATATGAATGACAGCCTTCTAAACAACTCATTACCATATGATTTAAAAGGCTTTCTTTTGTACTCAATGCTATATATCATATAGGGATATATTTAAATGACAATAACTCGATAATACGATTTTAATTTTTGAATAGGTAACCGTATTTTGATGCGGTTATTTAGATTGTCAAGCCAGGGATCTGGTTTAATCGATATTTAAAATTATTTAATAAATTTGTATATATATATTTTATTTCGATCAAAGATAGAATTAACGTCCAACACAAAAACACGCCCTTAATCCTTATTATTATAACTATAATGATGACGTCATGAATCTAGAAAAATATGTCCACAAAAAAAGGTAACAGTCTTATCAGTTATGACTTTATTTGGATCCAGCTCTTAATGTATAAATTCACAAATGTTAAAATGAATGGGTTTTTTTTACTTTATTAAAAATAAAATTAATATTACAGTGTAAATTTTCGCCTTTCAAGGGAAATTCCATAATTTGATTCCCACAATATAGAACCAATTACTAGAAGGATTTTAATGAAACAAACAAAGATGAAAAAGATTCACGTTGAATCGTACAGACAAGAGGGGAGAAAGAGAACATCCTGAGCGCACGTGACCAGAAAACGCGAAAAATGCAGGAAAACATCCTGATAAATTACACAGAGATGACTAATCCCACACCATTATTGGCGATCAGGAAAAAGATATCAGATTTCGATTGTGAATATGATACAATGTGCACGTGGAAGGAAGAAATTTGGCAGGAATATAATGCAGTGATACTCAAAATGTGGTCCGTGAATGAGTGCCGGTCCCCAGGGCCATAGACTATCGGTACCGGTACGTAGATAAAAAATAAATTGCCGGTCCGTCACAAGAGACTTTCAGAATCACGGATAAAATGTACATTTGAATCCAATTGAATAGACGATCAGGTGTATTCATTCGGGAATATTTAATAAAGACTATATTTTAGGGACTTAAATTTCTCACTCGAATCAACGTATTAAATTCAATGAGAGGATATCTCTTTTTTATCACCATAGAAACATAGATCCCATAGTTAATGGGTTAGAAAATGCAAAACTTAAATTTCGAAATTAGGACACGAACATCGAAAATGAATTTTTTTAATTAGCAAAGATAGAGAATCAAAGAGCGTAAAATTGGCTGTCTGAATACGGGCCAAATTGGGACGATCATGGAATTGCATTTTCCAGACCAATTTCGATCCTGTGGACCTTAATTCTCGCTGGAAATCTCTCTTAGTCTGATCACATCAATTGGACTTGCAAAGAAAGAAGAAATTTTCTTGAGCATTCCATTTAGAGACTTTTCCAGTATTCCATTTCTTTCGAGCCTTCCAGCATTCCATTTTAAGCACTTAAGGCTATAAGACTGGGAATGGAAAAGCTTAAAATGGAGAAAAAAATACCAAAGGAAGAATATAAAATAGGGCAAAAAATAAATACCAGAAGAGAGAAAGACGATAGTGCAGACATATAATCCTTTTTTACAGACTTTTTAACTCGTCTACGGTTTAATCGATGAACTTTCTTTCTTTATCATGATTCGTCGGAATGTTTCGTCGACCAATGACAAACCTCACTTTCGATTTAATTAACTTATATAAAAAGATATTTAGCTTCAATTGTCAATTTAAGAGGGATAAAAAAAAGACTATATATACGGATAAAAATAGGCTCCTTTTTCATTAACTTATATGGATTTTCGCTCCTATTTTTTTTAGTGGGGGCGCTCGGGCGTGAAGGAACCTTTCAATAATTATAATACTCATCTTGGGCTAAATATTTAATACTAATTTAAATAGGAATTATACAATTGCTAATAAAATATATGGCCAGGAAACTTAGAATAAACATTCGTTACTTAATTCAAAATAAAAAAAAGAATTAAAACTGCCAAATAAATAAAACTCAAGATTATGGTTTTCTGAAAACTTAAAATATATTGCATCGATAGGCCTAAATTTGAACCCAATAGTATTGTTGCATTATGAAGAAATAGCAAGAAATGTAGCACGTAGACCAACCATTCTTCTTAAGAAAGAATAACAAATCCTTTCCTATTTCTCAAAAGGGGTCTGAAATTGTGCTGGTAAACTACGAATTTCCTTCTCTGATTTCTCGAAGGGACAAGTTTGGTGTCGCTGATAAGAGAGAAATCAGTCTACACCAAATAGTGATTTTCATCAACACGATTTTCTTTTAGATACGAATTTAGATTTTTTTCAAACATCTGAGGAATTGTGAAACTTAGAAGAAGTTTTCAACATTATTTACATATTTCAAATAGAAAATTGCTTTTCCAAACTATCTAACCATTCATTTTCCCATCCTTTTAGAACAATGCAGTCTTATCTTCAGTTTATACCGGTATATATATATATATATATAAATTTGCGCATAAAATATTAATTAAAAAAATACTTTGGTAGAATTTGGCATAGAAAAATTTAATTCTTTCCCGAAAGTCTCTTATTCAAGATTCTGAAAAGTATAAATTATGTCCCGCGCAGTTATGAAAGCAAATGGTCTGGCCGTTCGAATCTAAATAAGGCCCCAGAGAATAAAAAAAAGATCTATTTCTAGTTGCAAATACGGAAAAAAAAGTCGTTGTCTGGAAAAGCGATTGACTTGTATGAGGCTTTGGCTTTGAGAAGAGCTATCTAACGAACCTAATTTAGAACCAGGCCAAAGGCACTACACATGCCTTTGATAAGAACAGAAAAGCCTTTTTATTCTCTTTCAAAATAACCAGACCGAGTAGACATCGATTCTCAATATTTCAATTGACGATATTTACCAGTCAGTCTATAATGGTTTCAGGTTCACGATTGCATGTTCTTATTCTTTTTTTTTTTTCAATAATTCAGGCGTCAAAAATACAATCTTAAAGATACTCGTGCATTTTATAACAAGTAAACGCAAATATATATCCTAAAATTTAAAAACCGTATATTAAAAAACATTCCATAAACGAATATTTTAAAAATATCTTAAAAAAACCTATTACTTGAAATTATAAAGAAGATCAAAAATTGTTTTTAAGCTGCTCATAATGCATGTAAGATTCTTGTAGCGTGATTTTTAAAATGAGCTAAAATTCGCCACGCATATATCCAATGATTCTGGAAGAGCAAACCTCAAAGTAAAAGTTTGCCATAGAAAATCGTATCACAAGCCTCGAGAACCAATTTACTTTGGTAACGTAAAATCAAAAAACCTTTACAGCCAAAAGACCATAAACTCGAGTCTATAAAGTGTAAAATATATTTCGAAATACTTCGTGTAAATTTATATTCTTAGCACATTTCCAAATAACTCACGTATAAAATATGATATTAGATCCTGGTTGATTTTATTTTATAATCAAAATTTATATATTTATACATTAAGAAAATAAATAAAAGTAAGTCATAAATAAATGCCTTCGAAGAAATTCTAATCTATTAACTTCGAGTTTTATTTACCATGAAAATACTCAATTAACCACATGGTCGTCCCTATTATCTTTACACATGTATAATGCACCAACAATATAACTAAAGTTACGAGAACATCAAAGTACTTTCAATTGGATTAGTGTGTTCAAGCCTCCCAAAGAAACAACCAAGCTATAGTATCGAATTTCCAAGAGTGCCACTAACATTAGCGGCGACTAGAGTCATTAGTGGCACCCGACTCTAATGAAACTCAATGATACTAAGTGGCACTAATGACGTCATTCACCGGTAATGTTCTCAGAGATAAACGGCTCTTTGTAATAAACTGGACAAGTAAGAAAATACGACCTGTACGGTATATATCCCACGTTACATGACAGTATTTGCCTAATTTTACGGGACGCGGGAGTCGAATTACAGTCATTTGTAGTACTATTCATACTAAAAATACAACATTTTAACGTGTTTTATAGTGTCTGTTAGAGAATAAAATATGTTTTAACGGACTAACGTGTTTTATTAGAGAATAAACTATGTTTTAACAGACAAGTTAAAATATATTTTGTTAAAAGTTGAAACTGAACGAGACATAAATTTAAGATTATCGCCTTACTCCAAATGACTTTTAAATGGTGGGATACTTAATATTTTTTAGTTGTGTAATTATCAACCAATAATTAGGTGGTTGAAGCAATTAATTAGTAAACACTTAGGTTGAATAACTGCTTCGAATACCAAATTCGAATTTAAATGCTTGCCCCGTAACAAGAATAATGAATAAAGAATATATAATGTGACAGTGTGTATAAATATCCAGACATTGCTTCCAGCATCAGCACAAAAAAACAGACACTCGAACGGCTTAGAAATATTACACTAAGTATCCTATATGTAAAATGAGCCAATATTAAATATTCGAGAGGAGACAAAATTAAATATGCAAGATGAGCCAACACAGTGTTTATAAAGTCATTTAGAAACCCGTTCTTAGCCTTTAACTTCCTTAAAAATGTGTAATTTGGAGCCAGGCTCAGTTTCTGGAGTCGTAAAAAGCTACTGATAATGTTAATGTACTATAATCAGATAATGAGTCCCGATGTTAATATGGTTAACAATTTTTAGCTCATTTTATTTACGATAATATTACTGTTTATCTTTCACCAGATTAACTTCTAACTATATTAAGATAAACAAATTTACTCGTTATTTCTGATTGGTATTAGTTATTAATTTTGGTATTTATTATTTAATCATAAATACCCCCCTACGAAATTTGGAAGCGTATCGTTCAATTGATCCAATAATTGGTATCTAAAGCAGTAGTTCATCTTGTTAAAATTTGGCTACCAGCGGAGATCGTAAATAGCTTTGCAAGAGATAAAATAAATCCTCCTATTTGCTTAAGCCTTTTCCGCAGGCAAATTTTGAAGTTTTATGAACCATTATTATTTAAAGAAAAGATCCTATCGGTTTGGGCCTAGAATACCTAACGAGCAAATTGTGATGCCGTTGTTGTAGTGTTCCAGCATCGCTATTAAGCCTGTTTCTTCAGTTTCGCTTCACGATCTAACAATTTTGAGACTGGCATACAGAGGAATAATTTAAATCGGAGTCTTGGTTATATATATATATATACGAAGTAAATGCATTAATCAACGGCTTTGTTTTGATTCCAACGAGTCAGTCTTGTACGATTTTATTCGAGAGTCAGCCCTGGCAGATTTTTAGAAATCTGCCATCGATTTCTATATGCATTAAGAGGCTTTCAAGCTCAATCTTTATTGGACACGAAAACAAAACGATTGAGAGAATTCTCACCGTCGTTGTGTATGAAAGATCTTTATAAAAAACATGACTTGCACGGGGGGGTTTTGTCTCATTCCACCAACAACCGTTACGAAATACACTGTCTTATAAATCTTTTTAATGGCATTAATAAGTGTATAGTTATTATAATCATATAACAATTAAGCTATAAATAACATGCAATGGCATCGTGTACCTGGGGGTAAATCAATGTCTGTAAGTCAGCATGTGGGTTCTTCACATTACACAGAGTGACGAGGCATTGGTTCTATAATGTAGGAAAAACGGCATCAGTGCCAGTCGGTGGGTGAAATAAATATCTATATCTGACCCAAATGTTGCGGATGAGTGTAAAAACGAGTTAAAATCTGACCTTTCGAGATATTGAATGGGATATAACCAGAGTAAAAATCAAAACAAGCGAGACACCAGAATTAAGCAGCGGGAGACTGTCTCACAAAAACATCCGACCGACATTTGCATAAAGGATTGCATACTCTGTTTTTATATTTATCAAACACCGACAAGACCAGATTCGTAATAGTTAAGACTGATTTAACCTCACCGGGAAATGTTTTAAGACTGTTAATCTCCCGGGAAACCATGTTGCAAGGTATTTAGTCTCTCGGTAAAACATGTTGCGATGCTGATTATCCTGTTAGAAATATGTATATCGAATGCGTGTGATCAGATGTTAAAGGCTGACTTTGATTCCGCCACAGAGGTCTATACGAACCATAATAAATCACAATGGGTTTAAAGCGACCATCTTAATAGTACTCAGATTGCTTTTCATTCCCGTTCTTGATCACAATTTCATTAAGAACACCGCTGCATTTATTAGGATGTAGGAATATCGTTGCTATTATTGTTACGATAATTAAGGCAGGTCGATGCAAATAATAAATTAAAATAATACTGTACGAAATGCCTCGGTAAATAGCGGCACCATATTCACGATTACTGCCCAGGCGACACTTAGAATTGCCCATTACAAGGACTAAAGTGATTACGTTCAACATTTGGCATAAATGGTTGCTATAGCTCCCTGATGACGTAGTGAGGTCTCAACACAATTTATATTGAAAATAAATTCATATTTCCATAATTGCACAGTTTCAACTGCACTTGTTTTCTTATTAGATTTCATATTAAGTTTATTGTTGATGCCGAGGTTACACGTCAACAATATTAATTTATAGTCAACAATAATAGAAGACCAATTGTGAGCGTCTAATCGTAGCTGTAGCCAATGAGGCACTCTGATTTATTAATGGCTTTAATGGACAAACAAATTACATTTGGATGAAAAACAAATTTATTTGATTAAAATAGTAAAGCTGGTACTGATTAAAATGTCATAATAAACTGTAATTTCAATATGAATTCGTAATTTATAACGACTTCGTAGACTCGAATAAATTAATAACATCCTTCATACAATGTTTCGACAATTAAAGTTCTTCATCAGTCACCTTAGAAAGATGGAAATTTAGAAAATACTTTATTTTATTCAAAATTTTCCAAAATATTATCCAGAAGAGTGAACGTCATTAATCAATGTAGCTCCTAAAATGACAGCTTCCCGCAGGTAAAAAAGCAACTAGATTGAACAGGTGGAATCCACAGTGCGCGACCGATCTATATTGGGAACACCTCAGTTCATCATCATCGTGAACGAGCGGAACATTAATCACTCCATTGATAGTCATTTTACGGTCGCAAGTAAAACAGTCATCAAAACAAACGTTTATATCCGCAAGGGGAAGATGACTTAATAAAAGTCATTTCTAAGAGTCACAAATTAATAACGTAACTGGGTCAATTGTTGGTCAAATATTCACTACCTATATTAATTAATACAGCACAATGTCGGTAAAGTAGTTAATGTGTTGCAAAAATACCATAAAATGTATTCTAATGGCGCGATGATATTTTGATAAAGCACCTGCCATAAAATATAGATTCAATTAATCGATGTAATTGAATATGAGGTCAGGAAACCGGTAGTTAAGTTTAGCGTTAGTTTGTAATTACCGGAATTAAAGATCATAGCGCGACATTGTTCATTCGTCGGCACTTAACAGCTCTACGAGTGAGAGCGCAAATGTTAAAATTCGATACAATTTATGGGCCGCGAACACGATTGCGTGGCCCGCTGTACCGCTTCGTGCAATAGTACTCGGTTAAGTGATTTCGGGCTTCAATTTAGGGGGCCATCGATCGATGCTTCTCAATTCATTGCGTAAAAGCGACATGGTAGCTCGTTTAAATTATTCTCATCGCATTTGTGTTGACGGAAACCTCGGTTTAAAACTGACATTTTATTGGTTAATCGGTTCATGCCACCAATGAATTGTTTATTGTCAAAGACACCAACTCAGTTTATTGACCGAATTTGGTTTATTTTCTAACAATATTATTTTTTAAAGTGACATTATTGGTAAAAAGAATATTGAGACTGAAATGACAAGGAGAAAGACGTCTGCCCAGAACATGTTTAATTCCACGCTTCCACACACAATCCTTTGTATAGTTCATATATATTGTAGACTAAATATTCTAATGCTCGTGGTCTCAGGTTAAATTTATTTGACGTATATATAATTTTATATTTTTTTCTGCAGTTCATTGATAGTTTGTGATCAATATTTTATTCTGTGTGCTGTATAATTATTGGTACGGTATATAAAACTTACTTTCGCAGGACTGTTTGGATATGTCCGCTTCGTATCCGGGCAGGCAAGCACACTTGCCGGAAATAAGCGACCACTGTCCATCTCCTGTGCACAGATAATTGGTAGTGGCGATTTCCCGGGCGTGAGCCACGCAAGTGCCGGTCGCTTGTTCGATACCCGTCACTTCCCGGCCAGTTGGAGTTGAAGAAAAATTAGCGTAGTTCTTCGTAATGGACGGACATCGAATGTAATAAATCTGGAAGAAATAACGAAGCATATGAGATAAATATTTTTTTAAAGAATAAACTACTCGTAATTCTGATAATAAATGTCACAGATGCACCAGAATCACAAATTAAATTATTTCAGTTTATATGGAAACCGAACATAAAATTAAAGAACTTCTTATTTCTTATCTTTTGTAGATTTTATTACCGAAATCACTTTTTAACGACATATTTCTCGAAAAATGGAGATGTTTGTACAGGCATAAAATTCCTACCTTGATGGCGAGTAGAGATATGCAAGCTCCCTGATCCTTGAAGGCAAAGTAGACTCCCTTCTTCGTGACTGGTATGGAACGGACTTCTGTATTGATAATGACTTGGTTGGAGTTGGTGAATCTACCTTCGTCAGCAGCGATTCTGTCTATTAATTTGTAGCTTTCAGAATCCCAGAACGGAGGTTCTTTCGTTGAAGCATCAAATTCATAATAAAGCAGCGAGAAAGTTTCTTTGCCTAGGAAATTAATTTGACTATTATTATACAACACTAATTTAGTTGATGTTAAGATTTGCAAAAATTTGGAAACATAAATTAGTGTATATACAGTATATATATACACAAGGGAAAGATTATATTTTGTTAATTTTGTAAATTTAAAATGATTCTGTATATTTTAGTTAAAAACAAATTTATTTTTCTAATTTTTCCTTTCTTATGTAAAATAAATTTGTATTCAACTGCTACTAATTTCTATAATTTCAAATTTAATTAATACAAATATTTTCAACTTACAAGAGATGGCATTCCCGGGAAACAATGAACAGTCTCTGACAGAGAACTTGACCTCGATATACATGCGATTGGCAGATCCTCTGTTGATGAACGGAGTCCAAAGCCAATTGTTGACATTGCTGTAAGGCACATCGCACACCACGTATGATCGCCAATTAATTCCCTCTTCAAAACGTGTAAAGCTTTCCTCCACCCACTGAAAAATAAAATATAAAAATTAGTTATCAAAAATATATACTTTATTAATAGATAATATTATAATAACTTACGAGTTCTACTGTATTTTAGGTTATTCAAAATATATATAGGATAAAATAATATTAATTTGGCCTAAGATAAACCACGGATTAGGTCATATATATATATATATATATTATAATCAATTGAAAACTTTGACTATATTAAAAGAATTTATTAAAGATCTGTACATCAATATATATAACTCATTTTTGAAGACTTAAAGTCCTCTAGGGATGGACCCAAAGTAAAAACAAAGTCTTCATCCATCAGAATCCAGGTTACTATATGTTTCAATATCTTTTTGGATTGCAACTGGATCGTATAATTTAGAATTCGAGAAATTTTGGTTTAGTAAAAAATCTGAAGTGATATTACACCCATTTGTTAATGTTACAAGTATTATTAAATCAGATAAAAGTTCGAAAACCACTGATCGCTAACATTTTCCAGTCAATAAGCGTACGATGGCAGTCATAAAATATACAACATCAAAGGGAGAAGGGACAAAAGACAAAAAACTGAAGCAAAAATAACTGACACATACAAATAGCAGACTGAATTCAGTGGAAAATTTCTCAAAGTTAAAAAACCCTGAAATGCCAACAGAATAGTAAAAACCAATCTATTTTTTTTAGTAAGAAGGCGACATGCAGTTAGCGATAAAACAGTTTCCTTTACGGTCTACAAAGAGGCTGTAGAAAGGATACATTTTTTTATATAAATTCGTAATACTGTAAGTAAATTTAGTAAATTAAATCAAAGAATTGGCTGATAAGAATAAAAGAAGGTAGTAAATTGAATAAAAGGTAAATAGTAAAAGAAAATAAACCATTTATTACGTGAACTTTTCTCAAAGGCACCACTGATAATAAACAAACGAGTTACAAACACCGATAAATTTGAGTCAATCAATCCAAAGAGACTGGGCAATCACCATTAATTAAACAGAGGGCAATTAGTTGCTCTTGTACCAGCACCCGTCATAGCGTCACAATCACAAGCATTAAACTCTCATTAGGCGAATTCTCGTGCAGATTATATAACCTTATTAGAATAATCTAATGAAAAATTATGTCCACCAATAGAAAGAGTTCAATTTATTTCAAACACCAATGGGAATCAATTCCTTAGTCAGATACGAAATTACGTTCATATTATATATGCTATTCTCTGGTTAAAAATAAAGGTCACTTTAAGAACAGTGCCATACCAGAGTGTCAAACTACCGTATATTAATTGAAAAGAATAATTTTAACTTTAATTAAAGGTTTCAAAAATGAAATATCTTTGCATGCAAATCTTCCCCCAAACCACGAAAGAAAAAGAGTTTCGAACTTTGTACATATAAAACTATATTGTATAATTTCCACGCGTATTATACAATGTTTCGATATTTTCTGAGCTATTGAAGATAAAAGTAATTTATGCTGTTCTATAGACAAAGAAGATTGAAAATAATCTAGCAGTTTCTTTTCAGATGTTTAAAAATGCATTTTTGGAAGATTTAAGCTAATTATCAGTCAGGTAGATAGCTAGAATATATGCATTCAGATAATTATATTCGTATAAAAAATATACCATTTCTCTGAATAAATTATATGAATTATTCATTTTTAATTCTGGATAATATATTTTTAATAGACTTAATTTTAGCTCAATCACAAAAAGACTAAAATAAGCGTTTTATAGCTAAAGTAGACAGTATATCTGTGCCATATAACTATAATTTAGCTTTTAAACATTACCCGAATAGCTAAAATGTATTTAAAGGCTACGAACAAAGTATGACTGAAAAACAAAATAGCTTTTTAAAAGAAATTGGTCCACTTTATTGGCTCTTGTCAGTGCCGTTAAATCCGAAAGACGTTCTCCTAATAGCTTAAGACTTACGTAACGACATTTCGACACGCTTATTTATAATTATATACTACACGGGACTTCGCTAGAAAACGAACAAAATCGATGATAATTATTATTCATTTTAATTGAAGAAATTGTAATAAACCACAGTTCTATGTAACAACGTTGGAATGTATCACAAAATCATACGAAATACACATCAACAAAATTGAATAAAACTGTTCAAAGTAAAATATATACAAAGGTTTTGACCAGATAGTCCAAAATTAAAAGTCAAATAGGTACAATTTTTTCCCGACATAGTCCTAAATTAAAAGTGAAATAAACTATAATAAGACATAGTCAAATTATAACATTTCTCCTCCGACATACACACAATCGCAATGATGAATTGTATCACAGAATTCCTCGACATAGCGCCATAACTACACACTGGAAACAGAAATCCACGACATACTAATTTAATTATCGTCAATAGTTTGAAATTAATTCCAAATCAATAATCAATGTTGATATAGACTTGTAATATTCAGCGCTGACAAAGCTGTATCGAGTACGTAATTATACGCTGTCAAGAATGCATTAACTCCGCTATAAACGTATTAACTATGCGATATATAAATATGTAATCTTCAATAGCAGAATATCGAGTAGCCTAATTCTGTTAGGGACTTTTGCATGTTTACAATTAATAATGTCATTCTCGGGCCTTGTCACGACATGGAACGCCGTTGGCAGTTCGTAACTGAAAATGGGGAGACTCAATTCTACTAAATTTGGTTTTATTGAAAATTTAGACAGGTCATTCTTTTTTCTAGACATAAAACTATGTATATTCTAACGGATTAGAGTCTATTAAAATATAGACTACGGCTGGATCATGGCATGACTATTAACCATTTGAGTCAAGTGTAATACACATAATGGATTTAAATAGCTTTCAGACGATGGTTTCCTATTAACCCTTTATTATTATAGACGATTCGATAATAATAAGAAGTTACCTAAGTAATTATCAAGCGCGAATTTGAATAAATTGTGAAGTATTAATATCGGATTTTATTTAACTTCATGACTATACTGTACCGTATTGATTTGATGAAATTACACACTTGTTCTACAAGAGCGAGGATCACGTGCAAAGAATGCAAAAACTAAGAGCAAAAAAATGCAAAATGAAGAACTAAGACTGCGAAATGAAGAGCTAAGACTGCGAAATGAAGAGCTAAGACTGCAAAAAATGAAGAGCTAAGACTGCAAAAAATGAAGAGCTAAGACTGCAAAAAATGAAGAGTTAAGACTGCAAAAAATGAAGA
>JAJNBT010147108.1:0-12273 GCA_028455955.1 Notopais sp. p TS-2021 | reverse complement strand
TAACTTAACTTAACTTAACTTAACTTAACTTAACTTAACTTAACTTAACTTAACTTAACTTAATCTAACCTAACCTAACCTTTATTATGTGGGGATTTTGTCCTCGGGGGGAATATGTCCGGATTCCTAATTTTGGATTGATTTGGGCAAGGTATAGCATATATTGTAGACAGACTCCTACGCTTCTCCATCTGACATATGACTTTATATATATATTTATTCTTTTGTTTCGAAGGTTATGAATTAATATATGCTTATTATATTGTATATAATATTAAATAAATATCATTAAAATATTAAATATCAATTAACAATTAATTTCCAATAACTAGTAATCTAGTAAATCTAGAAATATATAGTAAACATTGAAGAACTTTCTTAATAATTAATCAACTAATTAATATCTATAAATTAATTACTTATCCGTTTTTAAAACAATGTCCATTAATTCTAGTTCACCTAAAAACTGAGTTCATGATTTCTATAACTCCTAGAAACTATGACATATATATAACTTTCCGACTCTAGCTATGAATGATTCTTGTAGCAACGTTTTTTAATCAAAATAAAGAGTAATATTAATAGTTATAAATGAGTATCTGCCACTAGAAAACCTGGAGAGGAAGCTCCGTTAACTATTCTTTATGAGAGAAATCATTGAGATCAAAGCGTAGAGACAGAAAACAGTCGTAAATCTTGCACGGTGCAATTAAACCGTGATCCTGATAGTGAGCTGGTGCACAGTGAAACAAATTAAATATATTGCCAGTCGCTTTCAAAACAACACCAGTCACTCAACTCAAAATGGATTGGTTCATTTTTAGTCAACGTAAATTACAACTATTATTTAAGTTGACACCGCGCACGACGGTCGTGTATGCAGTAGTAGTTGCATCGTTGCTATTATATTGGCTTAAGTCTCAACGTTATTTATAGCTAGTCTGATGCGCCTAAGGATGTCAACAATAAATATAATAGAGTTACATGAACAGATCTTCAATATTGCAGATACTCTTGACAGTAGAAGTATAATGTCAATTGCTTGCTTGTTTTAAGATTTGGGTTTTGGACAAGATATACATTTTTTTATACAAAATGTTTTGTTCTTGTTATTGAGTTTATAATTAAAATAAGTGTTAATCAAGTATTTCTAGTAAAATATTTGTATAAAAATATTTGTATAAATAATTTAAGCCTGTCGTACATATATATATAAATATAACCAGCATAATAAGTTTAATAACCCGTCATATAAATAAATATCTGGTAATAATTTATAGCAGACCTATACTCTATAAATGACAAGATTGCAGTATTATTTTATATTTTAGGACTTTTTATTTCCAATTCTTTTAATTCCAATTCTCATATTCTATTCTCCTATTTCCAATAACATTCTTTACAGAACTCTTCAATTCCAATTCCTAACTCATATATCCAGGACACTCTTATTTCCAATATAATTTCTTTTATTTACAGTATTACCTCACGGTGAACTTACTATAAAACATTTTCTTTATTATAAATTGATTTTGAACAATATCCAAGCTCACATTCTATTCTGAATGAGGATTATTTTTAATAAATGAAAATTATAAATGTATTTAAAATACTTTTTTAAATATTACTAAAAAAGGTCCTTCACAAAGGACAGCACTCAGATATGAAAATAAACTTCCAAAATATCTTTCCTAAACCCAAAGAATGGGTGAATAATAGAAAATATATGAATAATTAACTATTTGCATTAAAATATGTTTTCCAACTAGCTTTTGTTAGGCAAAAAAAGTGACTTTGAAATAGAGCCAGTATTTTTTATAGCTTCATATGCATTTCTATTATTTTTATATCGTTTCATGTCTATATAACTCTTATTGTTAAATGTTAATACAATAATTAATAATATATTAAGAACTGTACATCATGCCGTTCAAAATTTTCTGGTTCTATCTGCATATTCTTTGACATACGGATCAGAAATAGTTGTATACCAGTTATACTTTAACTATGGTGTCATCGACCATCAATATTTATGCCACAGACGATCTTATTGAAGAGAAGCAGGAAGTAAAATCGTTATGATTCAAAGTTGGTTACGACATTCCCGGGCGTCTTGGGGTGACGTTCCAATTTCAATTCTAATAAAATGCTGCGTTTTTTTTACGAAATATCAAAGCAATATGCAAAATATAATATTGATGTGTCATAAACATTCACGGAGTTTTATCTATTTAATATGTCTAGATGTAGCGGAATTTATAAGATTATATTTTTATAATAATAAAAATATTGTTTTACACAAATTTATAATATTTTTATTTTGTTCCTCAGATTTCTTTCAATTTTGCCATCATGGATTCTGCATTATGATACCTGAACCGGCGCGCTGGTAAGTATAGATTGAAATAAAGTTTAATAAAAAGAAATCTCAGTTATTTCACTATATTACAAGAATGAAACTATTAATATAAGTTGTACCCTGTATATATATTTATCTTGAAAGACTATAAATAAAATAAAAGAATCTACAATGTTTAAAATAAATGAAAAAGTTACACATTACGTAACATTTTGGAGGAAATTAAAAAGCGTGCTTGGAATTCTCAAACAGAGTTAAAGTTACAAGAGCAGCAGTTGAAATCGCTCAGTTTGGTTTGTGTTGCTGAACATTGGAGTAAAAGCTGGTGTATAATCAGGGAAAACGGATCAACATGACTCGCGTATAAAACTGTATATAAGATCTATTGTTCTTTCAAGGAAAAGTCATTTGGCAATCAAAGGCAGAAGTTCAAAGACCTAAGACTGTATATACAGCCCTTAAGTGATTTTCCCTGAGCTAAACCTTCTGCAGAAGTTAAATAAGGAAATCCATTTGGAGCATTGTTTAGACTTAAAGTCATTTATTAAGCTTGAAAAAAACTTTACGTCAACTCAGGAACTGTTTATTTCTTGGGATGTTTGATGACATCACTTTGAACACGAACAGTAGAAAGTAGAATGAACTCAAAATTATTAAATATCTTTAGTACTTCCATAAAAAAATATTTCCACTTATTGATAAATACTGAATAGATACAATATAGAATATAGTATAATGTTCAATTACTAATGTAAGTAACTATCAAAATTTTAGTTAATAGTCTTTAAATTTACAGTATAATGATAACAGAATCAGCTACACAACCTTATCTGATTTAACCAATCCAGAGAACTCGGCTATTGAATAATCATTATAGGCCTATTTTCATGTACATCGAATTGAACCTGGGAGGCTACTTCGTTAAAACAAGGAGGTTCGCTTCGTTGAAATAAAGAGGCTATTTTCTTCATAAAATAATGTTTTTATTCACACACACGATACCAAATTTAGTCTACTTTGAAAAGATTTGAACCTCGTAACATACGATTGATAACTAAAGACCTTGAACCACTACACTGTGAATACTAATTTCATATAACATATTTCCTATTTGTGTTAAAAGATAGTAAATTTAAACTATCTTGGAGGGCAACTTACTTAATTAAACGAAAATCGACTCTATTTCAATGGAGAATATTATAATTTGCTGAAGATCTTCGTTTAAATCAATTGAAATTCTAAATATATATCCGTCAGAAATTATATTGACTGTGATAGAGCCAAATAGTCTGTATTCATGTAAGAAAGTTTATTTATAAAACGCATTGATCATGATCAATATTCTATTGCTTTGTTAATCCCTTAATTATAATATGGGATTATAATTATTGTAATTACAATAACACAATCATTCAAGAATGAATGATTGTGTTAAGTATTTTAGTTAGGTTGATAGTTAGAAGTATGTTAATTATTTAGAACATTTTTTGAGAATTGTTTCAATTTATTGTTCCAGAAACGGGCAGTAAAAACTATAAATCCAGAGAACAAAAGAAGTTTTTTGTTGCCCGAACTATCTACTATTAACGATTATTGTGAGTTGTAATTATCTCTTTAGAATTGTTAAGCGCATAAAAAAGTTTTATCTTGTAATGAAACCAAGTCTTTTTATGGAGAAAAATTTGACACAACTAATGAGACAAACGTTGTTCTATTATAAATTATTACAAGTTTGAGGTAGACTCTTCTCATAGAGAAGATTGATGCAATTACCCAGACCTTATACAAATAGAGAGATAACCATAAACAGACCTCTATGCTGCCAAATAAAGTTTCACTGTCTGAAATTCCTATTTTTATAGTAATGAAAGAGCTTGTTTTTAATTGGTTAGGAACAGTCATCGATCCTTGCAAGTTTCGTTAACTGGAACGAGGTGAAATTTCTGTCTTCAAGAAAACACTTTTCTTGTACCATAATCCTACATTTATGAAAGCTAATTCTGACTGAATTATGAACATTTTTTGGCTCGAAGCTGTGTCCTTTCACGGGAGAATCTAAATTAAGTCGTTTTGTTCATAGTCAAAATTTAGACATAATTCGTGAATTGTTGGGTGATCTGTAGATTTGCTATCCTGCCGCCGCTGCATTGGCTGGATTTGGATACAGGAGGCTTTATTGTTTTACTGCCTTTACTTGAAAGCTGGAAGCACTTGATATGATGCATGGATATTGGATTATTAAGACTGGAAATTATGGATAGGATGTGCATGGACTGCTCACGAATATTCCAAACATTTATGGTGACAATAATTACCAGAAGTAACAATATACTTTATCGTCAACATAAACGAGCACGGAACGGAATTTATTTTGGGGAGGCAACAATGTATATAGAGGTAAATAAAGACAAATATCAAAATAAAGTCTAATATTTTTTCCCAAAATCAAGTTGATATTTAAGAATATTATAAGTGAATAAGAATTTGAAAAATACTCATTACAATATTTGTATTCTTTCTTGGATCTAAAAAAATAGACATTACAGGAAATAATATAATGATGATTGCAATATTTGGTAAACCATTATGCGAACCTGACCTGAGATCTCAGTGTCTAAAAAAAATCCTGTATTACTTAAATTCGGGACTCAATATGTGATCCGAAAGATAATTTATAAAATTTATATTAGATGTCTTTTACTATATTTACAATGCAGAATATACGTCATTTATTGTTATTTTTTTAAATAAATTATGCCGAATTAATTAAAAAATAACAAATTTCTCTACACAATATGATATAGTGTCAATAAATCTCCATAATTATTAAATATTTCATGACTCTGCAACACAAAAGATATTTTGAGTAAGGTATTATTTTTCTCTTTGTTTCGGTGACAAAGGAACACTGAAAAACTTTCTATGTCCTTTTTATCACCTCAACCTGACGTTGTTTTACCTAAAAAATGATAATATTTTTCTCATTAGCGTAAATTCACGTCAGAAAAAAGAACAAAGTTAAAATGTCTCCTTTATATATTCGAGGAATTAGTTCAAAGCTACATGAGAAGATTTTAATTAAAATAATGAGCTTTACGAATGCTACTCGAGTTTCTTACTAAATAAAAATAATTGGGAACGCCACTGTAATACATACTACTTGCAGAGGTAAAGAAAAAGAAGATCTTGCGATGTAACATATACGTGAATTGGTTACACGAGAAGATCTTCCCCTAAATATATTCCAGAAAAAGGATTAAGAGGAATAAGGTTTCGGATTAAATTATCACAAACCTTCACAACAAGTAAATATTTATTTACAAACTTTAGGTCACACAGAAACCCCTGGAACTTAGATAGTTAATGATGAAAAAGCAGGAAAAAAGACTACGAGATGAAAACTTTGTGAATTTTAACCGACGCTTCAATCTGATGGAATTTTTTGAGCCCGGAATTTTTAATTTAATATGTGACACATATTGCATTCATTATAATTATTCATCACTATTTTGTGTATTACATTCTTTAATTTTAAGAATATTAAAATTTGATATGTACTTGTGGACTATTATATAAGCTTAATTTTCAATTTAAAATTCATTTCATAATAATTTTATCGAATTTAAATTGTAACCAAATTTTAATAAGATATTTTGTATAAAAATAAATAAAATCGAAATAATTACAAGTAAAATTTATAACTTTTACTGATATCTAAATAAATATTTCAGCAAAGTATATTATTTTTATAAAACTTGTTCTCAATTTCCTTAAAAAACTTTTTTAATTACAAAATATTTCACAAATATTTTTCATGTTGAAATAAACAAATGATTTTTCAATTTTTAAAACTTTTTCCTATGCAACTCTCATCTGAATTGCGCATCAAATTTATCCGCAATTGGTTCATGCAAAGTTTAGTATTACATTTGCAATTAAATTCTCATATTGTTAGAAATCTGAACTTTATCTAACTAAGTTTTTAAATGAATAATTTACTCCATTACATTTATATTATTTAATAAAAATAAATAAATATACATTTAACTTTTAAATAAAATATAATTAAACAATTATAATATATAAGAGATGAACTATAAAGAAATTATATGCTTCTCATCTCGTATTCACATAATGTTCCCATAGAAAAGCGATGCATTTCATATTTAATATTTGTGCAAATACCCTGAAGGTTTTTGTTGTACCAGCTTCGTTTCGAGTTTTTCGCAGTAATTTTTAAATCGTTTCATTTCCCTTTAATTATATTGTTATTTCATATATTTCATTTTTGTTTTATATTTTTTATATTTTATTGCATTATTTCATTTTCCTCCTATTTTCGTATTATTTCATACTGTATATTTCACTTTCTTTCTATATTTTTTGTATTATTTAGTATTTTCTTTACCTTCTATATTTCTGTATTATTTAATTTTCCTTCTGTATTTCTGTATTGTTTTATTTTCCTTCTGTATTTTTGCATTTGTATTATATTTTAATTTCCTTTTATATATTTCAGTCTATTTTTCTATTACTATATACCTTTCTCATTTGTTGAAACTAAAAAAACAAAACTTAGAACGTATAAAAGAACCCATTATTTCTAACATATACTAAGTTCTTTGGTTATAATCGAAAAGATACGTTAGACTTTATCGTGGAATACAAACAAAGAGTTATTGGTGACATTAAATATCAACTTTATCGGCTCGTAAATGTAAGCTTTCTACATTAAAAAAAGTTACTTGCTTCATAAAGATCGGTTTAGACGTTATACTTAATAAACTTATTCTAAGGCCTGTACAATGGGGCTGCGAAAAGTAAGAAGAAGAATTCACGAATAAAGGGAAAATTAAAGAAAATAGAAAAAAGTCAAGAATAAAGAAGAAATAAGAATAAATTTGAAAATGGTAGAGAAATATGAAAAAGTAAGGAATAAGAAGAAGTAAGGAATACAAGTTTAAAAGTATTGGAAGAATGAAGTTTGGAATTAGGAATAAGTTAGAATAAAGGAAAGTTTGGAAGAAGTTGGTAATGAAAGAGAACTTAGAATAAACGAAAGTTTAGATGGCAGGAGTAAGAGTAAGTCAGAATAAGAAGAATAAGAAGGAAATAAAGGCGGGAAGAGGGCAATAAAATACTTCTTCTCTCCAACTCCCCTCTAGAGGCCAAACATAAATTGGGTTTAGAAAGCGTTTTTTTGCCGACTCTTTGAGAAACGCGAATCTTATTTAAGTTCAAAAGGAATCTAGATTATAACTTTGGCAGCGCCGTTTTTTATCTTTTGTTATTCTTAATTTTACGATCTTTGGTTCACTTGATAAATTCTTTTTAAAGTTCACAACAATTACCGGAAACTCAGTATGATACTTTCATCGTCATACGATATGTATTATGTGATACAGGGCTGGTTTGCTGTGATAATATGTGATGGAAATTGAAAAAACCCGGTCAATTTATCTAATTTTACGGATGATTTGCAATTGCAACGTATATAAAATAAGACGAGAAACAGAAGACGGATACTTTAATCCACTTATGGTCTTGGCATCTTGCAGATCATCGTATAAATTTCTTTCTTTAAATATAGCATCAGATATAAATTGTATTAGGTCGAAAGCATCAGCAAAACAGAGTCAGATTCCAGCTTATTACGTTGGTCCTCGTTATACTAATTGCTCTACGTTTTATACTTTCCCAGAGGATAAGTAACGCTGATTACTGAAGATTTTCACTATTATCATTTCAGAGTTCTCATTCGTAACTGTACATCTCATTGCACATCATTTCATACATATATATATATACATGCACTATTTTCGCTTGGTGGCACTAAGCTATATTAAAATAATAATATTTTGCTATAGTGCCGAGTTATTAAAGCTTCGCCTTGCTCCTGTATTCAAATGATAGTAACTCAGCAAATTTGACACTATTTCCTTATTCATCCTTAGGCAGTGGCTCTGTTCCAATGTATATATGAATCGTTGTCGATTGGATGTGAATGGAGACCTAATTCGATTGTGAGGGAAGATAGATACGTTCTCGTATTACGCAGGACAAATTTACCCGCACCATTTGGAACAGAAATATATATTGCAATATGAAGTTAGGTGGCACAGTGCCAGTCATCTTTATGAACTGGAATTTAACAAAAGGACACCAACTCCGCCGATTCTAGAAGTTATAGTTTCAATTTGAAGTTATTATTTCGTATTTTACTTATTTTTTTATTATTAACATCGAACATAAGTTTCTATATTGATAGAAAATTAAAAAAAATATTATTCGAACATAGATTTATTTCTTAATTATAGTTTATAGGCATTATTATTTATATATATTTTTACTTAAAATATATTGATAAGGAAGTATATAATAAAAGAAATTATTATTTATGAAATATATCTAATAAGAGCTATTTTAACCAAATAATCTGAGTTGGAAATTCATAGATTAAAAAAAAAATCTTTATTGCAACAATGAGGTGGATGAATACAATCAAGTTAATACAAGTATATAGATAATAAATATGTCGTTCACCTTACAAGCCAATCAGGAAGATAGGAGTTTTTCAGGCAAAAGTGGGTTTTAATTCCAGAAAACCTTCATTAGACATTTCTTATATGTCTAAATGTCTAATTCATTTAGGAAAATAGTTAATGGAAAAAAATTCAATCGAGAAGTTAATCATTGGAAATATCCATTTTCAAGCTTTCATTAAAAACCTGTTTTTAATTCTAAAAATGGTTACTGTATCAATAACATTTCCTATATCTCTTATAGAGAACTATATTGGTAGGTGAAATTCAATATACAACAAAATAAATAAAAGAATTATAAAGTATAGGTAGATATCCTGTATTCGCAATGAACGTGGACTGTAAAAACACAGATACTGTTAATAATCAATAGCTGGATTTAAAAGAACGGTTCTAGTGGACAGTATTTATTTGCTTTTCTCTCGATTGACTATGAAAGCCGGCTCTAAATTGGAAATGCACCCGGCCATAAAAGCCTCTGGAATATATTATTTTCTCGATAATCGCTAAAATATATTGATAAAAGTTTTTATTTTATCTAGTTACTGTATATGCAATAACTATTTATAATAACTATTACAATAGTTCAATATCTATTAGAATAGTTTAATAACTATAACAGTGAAACAACTATATTGCGATATAGAAGTTCAATAACTAGTTCAATAACTATTTACAATAACTATTTACTCCATGTAACCACTTTTAATATTTAGAACACTAGTATAATGACTACTGGTTTCTAGTTGTTTATGCCATAAATATAACCAGGGATCACTGCGTTCCATTTCTGGTAAAATAATGTACTTTGCTCGTTCGTTTGTCACACTCCATGAAGTTGGGTCATTTGCAGTATGAGAAATTATTTATAAACAACAAGTGCCTCACAAGATCAGATATTATATTAATTTGGAGAATACAAGTACTTTAATTCTGTTAAAAATAAGGAATATAAATTTGATCCAACTTTATGAATATGCTGATAGTAAATTAATACACTCGTATAAATGTCATTTCAGTTAATAAAATAGTGAATTCACATGGTGTTGTGAACCAATTTTTACATCAAAGTGGCTCTCCTGTACCATTTTAAAATGGAAATAGAAGAGAATCCAATACGATTAATTAGAAGACCGTTGGGTTTCATTGGATGGTGTATGGGAAAGGCCCGGAGAGGCTCCTCCTGTCATGTAATAGACCAGTCATACATCATAAGTTGAGAGCTGGTGATAGTTGACGTAGAAACGTAATTCAATACATGTAGAATTAATTCAGTACGAAATTAAAGATTTATACAGCAAATAGAATCAACGTTTATTCTCTAAATACAGTATTTCAGTTTGGTTAATAATGTATAAATGTTATTTTGTGAAATTCTAAAATAAAGATATTTTTTTTGCACTTACCGACTAAAGGTTGTTCAGTAAAACCATATTCTAACTAATATAAATTCGGTATAAAAAAATTGAAAAATAAAAGTGATGAACAATGTAAAGTGAGACGATAGTATAACATGCAATGCGACTATTGTCAAGTCGCTTTTATCACCCTCATAAATGCACAACTATATGAAATTCTAGATGATAAATATACTATTTGAATATGACAGGTAGAAATAAATTGCAAGTTTTTGTTATTTCCTATTATATATAGAGACTTTTTTTTTCATGTATACAGTTATTAAATGTTTGATAATACATTCTGTATACCGCTCGCAATTTTTGGGTTATTTGAAAGGTCTCAAAGTTTACTGCATCACAGTTGATATGAATAGAATATAAGACATTTTTTCAGCATCATATGTATTGCACAGTATGCAGTTTCTTTTTGTCTCGCAATGACAAATTTAATATTAAAATTGTTTTTAATTGGGAATAGTAATTTTCTTTCCTGATTTGCAATTATTTTATTTAATATAAAATCATTTCTATTTTTGATGGATATTTATCATTTCATAAAGATAGGAATATATTACATTTCATATCTAAAATTTGTAAAAACTGCACAATATTTCTGGATATTTTCATGTAGTATTTCAAATTGGAATTGGGTGATTTGAATACAGATCTATCGTATATACACTACAATTTACATAAGTCACTTTATGTATATATAATTTCTTTTTATCTGTAATTCAATATATTGAAGAAAAGTGTTTTTTATCGTTATAAAGAAAGTACCTATGAAATTATATACAGTAAAAAAATAAAAAATTAAAATGAATATTATGTATGGACCATTGGACATACATATATATATATCTAGATTTTAGTAAAAGAAGTATTATTAAATGGCTTATATATATCTATAATATTATGTAGATGCACAATGTAAATATTTGGCTATTTCATCCATTTGTACAGGAACTTATTTCAATGTACATTGAGAAAAATAATTAATTAAAATAACGATTATTTTCATTAGTTCAACGAGAATCTTCGTTTTTTTTCAGTGTAAAAATTCTTAATAATAACTATAATAAAAATGTAAGAAATTAATTGTGGTACATTTTTTATATAATAAATATACAGTTAAACGAAACAAAAATATTATTTAAAATCGTTAGAGCTAAAAATATATCTTCACTTTTTATCGTTATAAAATGTTTATATTTTAAGTATACGCATAAAACAATCATTTATCTTTTCGTATTCAAAAATCGTATTACTGAAAGTTCAAAAGTGTAAGATTCTTTTGATTAAATGCACAAAATGACACGAATAAAGAGCTTTTCATAAAAAAATCCCATAAGAGATAGTGAAAAATTTCACGGAATATGAGTTTTGATACAAAATTTTTGAGGCGGCAAATTTGAAAGCAGAGCCTATCATGCAAAGGAAATTCGATCGTCCAAAACGCGTTATATAGTAACGCTCAAAATTCAAATAATTATGAAAAATTTCGTCTGTCAAGATTATTTGGATATTTCTCACAGACACAAAAATGTTTTCATAAAATTCATGAAAGAGAATATTGGATTTATCATTTCTTTGTAATATTTATTATCCATAGTAAAGATTGGAAGAGAGAATTACGTTAAGTTTATTAAAAAATTGTATAAAAACTATGAAAAACTATATATGTTATATGTGTAAAAGCTATTTAAATATGGAAAAGGCTTTTGTGTGAAAGTGCACACTTGTTCTCTTTCAATTTGGCAAAGTACACGCTAATAGATGATGAATGCCTGCGAGTGATTAGACCTTTTTATGTGAATATTTCAACACCTTGCTGAGGACGTTTGCTTCCAGAGAGATAGGTGGGGGGTGGTGCAGGGGTGAGTCGGCACACACATACACACACGCAGAGAGGAGAAAACCGGAGAAGCTGAGAGACAGAGAGAGAGAGGAGAGGGAGGGATGCTACCGTGCG
>JAJNBT010146999.1:0-13363 GCA_028455955.1 Notopais sp. p TS-2021 | reverse complement strand
CACACTCCCCCCCCCCCCCTTTGAATATTTCCCATAATAAAGAAAGTGAAATTAAAACATAGGCAGCGTTGCGGTTTAAATAATAACTAAATTATATCAACTATATTAGTAATATTATTCCAATCCATTATTGTAGTTTTTGCTGACTCTTTCAGTACGAGGGAGGCGTCCTAGAAATGTTTCTCACCGACTCTCAGAAAAATTACTATACAGCCATGAAGAAATTAGGAAGAAAAAAGCCTCAAAAAGTCATACGGAGGCCTACTCAACATTACCATGCCATCTTTTATGATATTGCAGTGTCCAGAAGGTACATTAAAATCCGAAAATCGGATCCTATCTCATATTTTTATCAGGAAATTATTTTTATTAAAATACGAATTTTTTATAATTATTTTCTAATGTTCATTTTAATGTCTACAAATAAGGTAATTCACCTCCTTGCGATACTAAAATTGTAGATGTAATTACTTTTTTAAAATATCTATGTCTTCTAGGGTGTAATTAATTACCTTAAGCTATGGTAGAATATGCATTTTAATTATGAAATCATATGAGTACTTGTTACTCCAAAATGGGCTTGAACGTTGAAACTAAGATCGTTAGGGACTTTTAGTTTATGTACTTCTATAATTGATTGTTATATTAAATTAGCTCATTAATCTACTTTTTGTCAATGAAACATTTTTAACAATGAATTTAAAACGATCTACATTATTCTTGTTTTGTTTCTATATTTACAGATTTGAAATATCCATTTTTGTCTTGATTTTCTTGAATATGGTAACGATGGCGATAGAACATCATCATCAATCTCGAACAGTTGCTTTCACCCTTGAAGTGTTCAATGCTCTTTTTACAACCATATTTGGCTTAGGTAAGTTAAAACCATTGTTCTCTCTATGCTGTGTTGTGGTCTTTAACAATTATACATAGAGAAAATAAATAGCTCCCCCAAAGATAAAGGATAACATAAATTAGAGGGAGGGAACACTGTAATGGAACAGCACCCAGCCAGACAATAGGCTTATTTCCGTGTGCATTACATAACTGATTCTCAATCAAAATATTCTCGTCAAAAATATTAACCACTGTAATCAACCAATTGAATCGTTTTAAATTCTGATAAGCACCAATTGGGATTGGTGTTAGTTGGTGCAAACAGACATACGTCTAATACATTTTAGCCAATATTACTTTCTATCATTTTATTTTACACGGGTTTTCTTACTTTTCCAGAGGCCATCGTCAAAATCATCGGTCTTCGGCATCATTATTTCACAGTGCCGTGGAACATGTTCGACTTCATATTGGTGTTTGCCTCCATAATGGGTATTCTATTACAAGACGTCTTAACAAACTTCCCGATAAGCCCTACATTATTAAGGGTCGTAAGGGTATTTAGAATAGGAAGAATACTGAGATTGATAAAGGTATGTTCAACTTGGTTGTAGATACAATGGTACATTGATTGAGGTGTTTCGCTGCAATTTAGCAATTACGATAATTGTGATTGTGTACTGTAGCATTATCTAATTATTTTATTTATTTATTTAAAAGTTGATTCCTACAGACTATTTTATCCATTGATTAGAAATCCACGATATAGACTATTTTATCATCTCTGACCTACATGTTATCATAATTTAATTTTAAAATAAAGTAGGTTCGTCGTAAATGAATAAAATTATTGATTTGATTCAATATATCACAAGTATTATTATCTTAATAATTTTTAATTGTAAGATGTTTTATGGTAACATCGAAGTAGCATAATTTTAATCCTTCAGTTGCTCTGAAGATGGTGGCCAAGGATTTTGTTTTATTCACGTATAGTTATTAGAAAGCTTTCCCTGGAGGAAAATTCTAAATTTCATATTGTCGAAAAGTGAAATTTTTGATTTCCTAGAATAAGGTACTTAAGTGGCATGGTATAAAATCGTGAACAAAAAAGTATAATTAAATGCTATTTTCTTAATTAAATAGCACTAGCATATGTATTTATAGCGCATGCAACTATACATAGTTTATTTCCAATATGTATTTTATAATATATATTTGACTGTATTTAATATAGGCAAGTCTCTCTATTTATTAATTAAAGTTCTTCTCCAACCACTTTCCATTTATTCTTTAATGGTACATATTTTATCAATTTGGGGAAACATCTGTTATTATTAAAGTTATTTAGTATTAATTATATCTTCATTAATCTCAATCATGTAATTATTTTGCGGTTCGCCCTCCCAACTGATTAGAAACATTCATTAATAAATTTAATAGAATACTAAAGTCAGTTGTTATAAAACTAAAATTAGCTGTTATAGAACAGAACTCAGGTGTTAAAAAATAGAATTAAGGTGCTAGGAAACAGAATGCAAGTCCTCGAAAAGTAAAATCAGGTATTAGAAAATAGAAGTCAACTGATAGAAAATAAATACTTAGAAACGAAACTCGGGCTTTAAAAAATAAAAATGAAGTCTTAGAAAATAAAAACTTTAGTCTTAGAAAAGAGAAATCAAGTTTTCAACAACAGAAGTCAAGTCTTAGACATTTATAGACAAGTATTAAAATATAGAAGTCAGTTTTATAGAACTAAAGTGAGCAGTTGTAATGATTATGTGGTTACTTATTTTTAGGCAGCAAAAGGAATTCGAAAGTTGCTGTTCGCCCTTATCGTCTCATTACCAGCATTATTCAACATCGGAGCATTGCTTTTTCTTATCGTTTTCATCTACGCTATCATCGGGATGGCCGTCTTCGGTCACGTACAACGCAAAGGAGCTCTTGATGAGCTTGTCAACTTTGAAACTTTCGGTAGCAGTATGATGCTCCTTTTCAGGTACTAACCTTTTTATTTCCAAATAGTCTTTATATTGCCTGAAACCAAGCAACTAAAAGTAATCGTGATATGTTTTCTTTTCCATTAGGTTAATTACATCAGCTGGTTGGAATGATGTCTTAGACCCCTTAATGGCCCAGCCACCAGACTGTGACCCAGACTACTTGGATCAACCTAATGGAAACTGTGGACATCCTGTGATTGCCATAGGCTTCTTCGTATCATTCATTATCATTAACTTTATGATAGTGATTAACATGTATATTGCCGTCATTCTAGAGAACTTCAATCAAGCTCACAAAGAAGAGGAAATCGGAATTGTTGAAGATGATTTGGAAATGTTCTATGTCCGTTGGTCTAAGTAAGTTAGCTCAATCACAAACCAAAGCGTATTTATATTAATTCGCTCCATAATGCTGACACATTACATAATTTAACTCATAATGCTAAGCATATTTATATTAGTTCGCATAAAATATTATTTGTATAATTTTGTGTAAGTTCCATTTTCACTTGTTCAATTATTGAGTTGAATTGTATTCACAGGTATGATCCTCATGCAACTCAATTTATCGGGTTTAGTAATTTGGCGGACTTCATAGCAAGTCTCGATCCACCTTTCGGAATTCCCAAGCCTAACACAGTGGCCCTAGTATCCTTCGATCTACCAATTGCTCGAGATGACAAAATTCACTGCCTCGATATTCTTCACGCACTAACCAAATATGTCCTTGGTCACGTGGAAGAAACTGAAGAATTCAAGAGGGTAAGGTCACTAAATGACCATTATGTTTTAGTTCATCATGAATGTTTAGGTCTAACTTTGATACTTATAGAAATTCGTTTATCTAATTACATTCAATATAGGAGTCGTTCTAGTGTCATGGATGTCGTCGTATGTTCATTGTATACGTAGAACAATCTCCTCTTGGGCTTTTATAATCACATAAGAGTATGAATGCGTTTTATTATTCAATCAAATAGAGCTCTTAAATAAATATTTCTCCCATTATTCTAATTATACCGATTACCGAAATAAATAATACATCTGAACCTAAATCAATCTATAAAGAATTGACAAACAAGGTTGACATTAATATTGATTGACGCGTTCGTAAATAATATTACTTTAAATCATTAATAGGACTTTGATATCTAAAATTTTATTTTAGTAATTCATAGCGCTTTCTTTTTCCATCTCTACCGTATTATAATAATGCAACGCTCTCCGAATGTGTTTCATTCTTACATCTTTAAGATTAATAATGAGACAAAAGTAATCGATAGGAATGCTTTTTTTATTCTTAAATTAATCCACATGTAAATATTGTTCAACTTCTTTGGTGCAAAAAATTGGTTTGTTTCTATATAAACTGCTAATGAATTTATCATTCCACGTAAGTTAAATTAATAATTTAGGTTGTTTATAGTGCAACACTGCAGGCCTATTTTCCTATCCTTGAAAGAATGCACCTTAACTAAACTCCCCTCAATTGGGAAAATAAAATCCTTTGCTTGTCTACAATGATCCGAAATCACCAAACAAAGTGTGTTATTTGATTATACTATAGTCCAAAGTTATTTGATTTCACTTGGTGTGACAAAGAGTAGCTAATAACTTTGATTAGAAGCATGTAGTTATTTTTATCAGATTTAGACACGTTTATATAGTTAGTTGATATGACTTTCACAAGTGTTTGCCCTTTTGCATTCTCAGAAACTTTGTCACCTAAAATCTACAATAGATGAAATAAAATATGAATGCAAATATTCTTTGAATGCTTTTTCTTATTTACACTTAACAATTAGTTAGACTACTCAAGTTGGTATACAGCAGTGCATGACCTATTTTCTAACAGTTACTTTCATCTTTAAAGAGATCAATGTTAATGTCAGTTTGATGAACATTATTTAACGCTTCGGTTTTACATAGTAATAGATAGCTATAGGCTTCTAGAAATTCTACTAGATTTCGTTGATAGAACTTATGCTCTATTAACTAATTGAGTTAATTTGTGTAATGTTTAAATATGGTATATAGGTTCATATTAACGATGTCATGATACAAACAAATTAATCTGCAAATATTTAAAAACTTCCGTTTTGGCTCAGATGAATAATGAATTTTAATCCATTAAAAAATATTTATAAAACTCAGAATGTTCGATCATTTACCGTAATGTTTTTTATTTTACTTGTTATGATCAGATTGACTCGCATGACAATGTTCTTATCTCTGAGTGTAGAAATAATTACATTGTTCTCAGGGATACGATAAACTACGTATATTACAGACATCCTTCATGAGCCAATGCACCCTAATCCCCATACCTGCTTCAATCCTGAGTCTTAATTTTTGGACTGAACAAAATGCTTTCTTTGGAGCTGACATTCACATTTAATAGTTTACTGTAGAAATATCACAAAAATCTGTTCATATATCTTCTCATAATTATTAAAATGAATTTTAAGAGTGAGAAGGTTCGACGAAAGTCGATGCTTTTGAGCTCGAACTATTGTCATCTTATTATAATAAATAAAACTATGTACAAACTAGTTCAAATCATTAAGAATTTGTCAAAAGATTAACATAAGAACCAATACATTTTTCTTCAAATGATTTTAAGGAACTCATTCTTTATTTGAATCAGAAATCGACACTTTTGTAACATGGGTAAACCTTCTCTCTCATATTGTTCTGTGGCTTTATATCAATTATGATAAAATAGATGGCTTTGTAGCAATCAAGAGATTATAAATTATTGAAGAAATTCGTTGAATAAAACTTCTAATTTCTTTTTCTAGGCTGTAGATTCCACTATCAATATTGTTTTCTTTATTTTGTTTCGTTATTTCTTGTTGAAGATGGGGAAATACATTTAATTAAGAAAACACTGTTTATATGGGAAACAGAAGCCAAAAGTAAGACAGACATGAAAGAGAAGTTAAATATGTTTTTTTCCGATTTTTTCAATAAATAACCAGGTTTCTTGATTGAACTTTATTTTGAACCAGAATTGAGACACTATATTTATGTGAATCACAGTAAATGTCCGTCCTTTGAACCACAGTGAACATCATCTCCAAAATTGTCAGCTTATATCACCTGTGTGACTAGCACGAGCGCCTGCAGTGTTCGCAAGACCTACCTGAAGGCGGTCGTGCTACCCATACTAACACTCACAGTCGTTTAGTTCCCCCCTCAGTTGAAAATGCAGATGGAGGAAAAGTTCAAGAAACAGTTCCCGACTCGTAAGGAGCTAGAGATTGTGTCGTCCACGCGACGATGGAAAAAGATGGATTCAGCAGCCAAAACAATACAAAGAGGATGGAAAGTATTCATGAGGTAAAAGTTATTTCCATAGATGAGATTAGAATATCTTCATTCTATATATACTATAAGCTAAATATTTCTAAGCCGTTATTTTACTTTTACTTTCAAGAAGAAAAAAGGATAGCGAAAAGAGAAATTTGTTAATGGAAGAAGCCCAAACCCAAACATCTTCTCCAGGAAGTCCTTCCATAAAGCATGGTTTCCGGAATGTTTCTCATCTTCTTCAAGTAGTTCCGATGGGATTCAGTTTGCCCAGAAGGCGCTCCGTAACCGTTTTGCAGGTTCGTATAAATAGGTCTTAGAATGATTTTTAATTGTTTATTGTACTATTCAATGGTTTCTTTATTCATGATTGTTATAGGTGGATGAGGGCAGTGCAAAATCTCGCCGTGCATCGAGGTCTTCCATCGACAAAAATCCGTCACCGAGAAGTTCCTTCTTCTTCCCGCTGTCCCGCCGGGCCTCTCGAGCCTCGGCGACGTCGCTTGTGTCAAATTCGTCTCAGATTTCTGTGCAAATTCATCAATCACTAAACTCTCCTAAGGGGAAGTCTAAAAAAGAAAGAAAGCACAAATCCGATGCGAGCTGACCAAAGAGATAAGAACTGAGTTGATTTTAGTTGATGCAGCCTCGCATGTTTACCGTCATTTCGGGAGTTGGATGGCTCCTCTCCCGATTGCGGCGCAGTAATACTCTGCGACAGTCGCTGCCTTCCACTTCATGGTCTTCCTGGGGCTACCTGGCTCTCCAGGTGTGCCTTTACCTATCGACCACAGGGTCGTTAGGTGCCCCAGTGGCCCTATTAAAAGTAGGTTTTTGGGTGCTCCAATCACCTTATTTTTCCTGAATATGTGTCTCAACTAAGTATACTCATCTCATAGATTTCCTTCTCGAATAGTTTGTGTGTTCTATCGAGGATAGTTTTATAATTCGATGAATACGAATGTTTCAAATCAACAGAAATTAGCTCTATTTCATCCTGCTGAATTCACGTTCTGACAATAACAAAGCCACAATACTTACTACAGATAATTTAAGGCAAGAATCATATCCCAACTGAATATTGGTTTGCATTTTGTGAGCAGGTTTTAATTCACTGCTCTAGCATAAGAAAAAGACAAAAATTTATATACTTTTTACTCATTCTATTTGTTAAAACCGTTATTTAATTTTGTTGACATTATAGAGGGTTTTTTATTGATAGTTTAAGTTTTGTATACAAATAACCTCTATGTATTTGCATGCGACACTATTGGCTGAACCTGTTAAGTTGCCTGCATATTTATTTTTACACTGACTATTATAATCAGCTTTTTTTCAAAAACTGAATCAATTAAGTTGAATTAAATATATTGAAGACCCAATAGTATATTCTATTAAATGTTAAAAATAAACATATGCAGAGTACCGAAAAGAAGTATTATTGGCTATGAAGAAGAAAAACTGCTTTGTGATCGATTGATTTTTATTTTTTTGTTGCGGGGCAGGAAATAGTGAAGCATACGTTGTTAACAATTGTTAAGAAAAAGATACTTTTTAAATCCATCGTTTTTTACAATTAAATTGTTTTCTGTTAAATCTCCTCCCATATTAGCATTAAGTGTAAAGTGTACATAATGTGTAGCATAAGCAGATTAAATGACGAAACAAGATCATTATTTCTTTTTGCTCTAAGAGAATTTGTGATATGTAGCCTACACTGCAGTTCTCTGATGTGAACTTCCTGAATAAATGCATATGTACAGTACTTCTGCATCGGATACACGGTAAATTCCCCTTCACCAATGTTTCACTTCACTGGAACTTGGCTGCGATTCACTTTCAAGTCTGCATTAAAAAATAATATGCATATTTTGTGCAAAATTAATTTGCAAACCTTACGTATAATGCTTTCAAATTTACTAACAATTCCAAAAAAATTAAAAATTGAAGAAATTATTGAGAAATGTACGATATGAAAAGTTGAATATTTCCATACGAATACTTATATTTCAAACAATTTATGTATTTAAGAGTTGATAAATTCAGATTTGCTATATTTCGAAATACTAAACGCTTAATTAATGTAAATGGTTCATGGTATTATAAATTAAATAAATATAACCTATTGGGTTGAAATCGTTGCCTTTATATTGTGTTAACTTGTTATTAAACTTGATCTCATATTTATGAAGATATTTTGTCATTAAAATTATCGAATTTGTTTACAGGTTAAATCTCATATATATATGAAATTAAATTTTTTACAACTTTCTTGTATTCTTCTCACTGGCGAGTTTCTCAAATTTTAGATTTAGTCATTACTTTTCTTTTTAATCTGATTCTTCATTAAATTATTTTAATGTAGTTATCATTCTACAGAATCTCTTAAATCCCAATTTCGATCTTTTGTCAACACTTATTTCTTCAATTTTTAGAAAAAAGTATTTTGGAAGTATTTGTATTGAAAGATTAATGTTCCTTAGTGCAAATTACGTTTGACTATAAATGATGTTTACATAGTAAAGTTGAAAGCATGTAGTTTGAATCCTATATCTTGAAGAGTTACTACTATATAGCAAAATTTCTACTGTAATATTCAATGTCTATAGTCCTTGCTTTTGAGCCAGGAACCATCGCAATTTGTATATGCAATTAGATTAAATCAAGACTATCTATACAGAGATGACTGCATGAAGATTATCTATAAAGATGTACTTGACATGAAGACTAACTATAAAGAAGTAGATTAAATGAGGACTATCTAAAGAGGTGCCAAAATGCATATAATCTCGTGGGGAATCGGCACTAAGTTATCTTTGATGTGGGCTCAATATTTTTTAATTAATCTGCTAATCGAATTTCTTTTAAACCGGACGTGGTGTGCCAAAGCCAATATCGGTTCGTCTCCAGATGTTTTTCGTTCTTTTTCACTCGACCAAGTAATGTTATGTATGTACAATTGAATAAGTAATGTTATGTATGTACAATTGCGTAAGTTATGTTACTTATGTACAATTGAATAAGTGTAAAAAATAATGTAAAATATGTAAATAATAGAATATTGTACTTTGACATTTTTTGAGGTCGCACCAAAGCCAGTAACGCTACGAACCAAAACAATTATTTGTACAGTGTTAATTAACTAAAGAAATTTAGGAAAACTCATAGTCAATTTTATGATTATTAAATATGTAGTAGTTAGATTTCTTAAGTTTTACACAACTTCTGCATCAAATTTTCTTTCATCAGATGATATTTGTTTATTTCTATCTTAGAAATCTTAATTTATAACTTCCACCAGCCATAAAAGATCTAAATAAAATCAAAAATGGAAAATCAAACTCAAAATTGAATTGTCAAAACAAACAGACATGAAAATTTCAAAGTCAAATGAGACATCTGTTTTTTAAACTAATTATGAAAGATCGACATAGCCATGAAAAGTATCATAAACTTTTAAAAATAATTAAAGTAAATGCGGAAGGTATAAACAGATCAAAAATATAAGGTAATGACTAAAGCCTTAGCGTAGAGTTCTAATTACTAGAGGACAATATTTTATGGAAGCATCAAATTTAGATAAAAGCTAATTTTACATGAGGTTTTTTCCCTTAGATGATATTTTATAAGATAGAAACAAGTTCAAATGATGTCTTTAAGCGTTCGTTCACTTCTCACTGAAAAGAATATATATGTGTGAATTAAGAGAATTAATTCACAACTGATAAAAAGCTACGTTATTGATTTTGTCTATTTTCATAATTAACGACAGTAGATTGGCATGTAAATGACTTCTAGACCTATTAAATTGGTGATATTTGTTGTAAAATAGCTACAAAGACTGGACCATGAAATTAAAAATAGCAGAATTGAATTTTAATTATAAGTGATACTTTGTTATAAATAAAATTTATAACAGGATGATATTGAATCATCAAAATATATCATTTGAATCAAAAGTTAACAGCGAATTATTACGTATTTTACATGTTGTTTCTCATTATTGTTACTTTTAAAAATGTAAAAAATGATCTAACAAAATTATTATAGTAAGGTTAGGCCATTTTCTAATGAGAAACTATGGTCGTGAGGTTTTTGTTTTAATTTGTTGTGCACTGACGTGGTAAAATTATTTCTATATCTTCTATAAACGTAGACCTGTAATCGAACATTTATGGATCCAATGATTCACCAAATTCGTTCTTTATTTTAGCATTACATCGAAACAGTTCGGTTTAGGACCGGCTCATCGTCAATAACATTATTTATGTTCTAAGTTGCCTGTATTTGAAGCAGCTTTATGGATTTAATATTTTTTCACTACCGTATGTCTCATTTGAAACAATCATCATTCTGTGATAATATTAAGAATTTTCACTGTTGATAATATTGTAGCATTGATTTTGTACAGCCACCTTCGGGGTTGGGTTTTCTTGTTTTATACTTATTTCGGGTCCTCGTGGTGTAGTGCTCTCCTAGCTGTCTTTGGGAGAGTGGGGACTCGTCATGTCAAATTCTAGAAGCTGGGCTTCTTTAGTATATTGTTATTCTGTGTAGGAAATGAGTTTATTTTCGACCTAAGTTTGCTAGGAATCCGTCTTTGTTCATTCTTATTCAAGAAAAAAATGATTGGGAATTGCTCCCGCCCTAGGAATGTGTAACACCGCCTTGTTCTATGGTGCAAAATAAGAAAACTAAATTAAATGTACAACTTCTATGTGTAAATACAGCGGTCCAAGTTATCAAATAAGATCGCTAGTTTGGATCGCCTTTGGTAAAAAACTCTTTTTTTCAATACCTTGCACTAATTTATTTTATCGTTATCTCTTTAGCTCACAATTAATTCTATAAAATATTGGGCTGAGAGCTAAAAACCAGACGAGTGCAGGTCTTTGCTGCACGAACTATTGTGCGCAGTGCGAGCTTTTGCCGCTGGCTGTTCTCATTCCTTTTGCCTAGCCTACTCCCTGCCTTTTAACCTTCCATCATATAATTATCAAAGCTCTCAAATGTTAGATAGCCTAGCCTATATAGCTATTATAAAGAATAAAAACTGTTTGTAATAGTAAAATTGTTATATTGAAAGAATCACAATGGAAAGTGGACTTTTTGTAACCTTATTTACAGTATATAAATTATTAACATTTTATTAATTAAAAGTTGAACTGGTTGTAACTAGATTGAGTTATTTTTAAACTTGACTTTTCAAAATTGTGAGTTTGTGCCAGTAATATAATGAATATTCCCATGTAAGCTACGTATAAATTTGTAATTTGCGCAGATTAAAAAAATAGAGAGAATACTTCACTGACTACTACAATACTGAACCTAAAGAGTTTATTTGAAAAGATCTGAATTTAAAAAGATAAACAAATACACATAAATAAAAAATACCAGAATAATATTATATTTTCCATCAAATTTTAAAAATTTCATGATTTACTGTCTTTCAATTTAGATTTTTACCGGTATTCTTAATATTGTTTCTGATCACCTCACAAACTTGTGAATATTGTAAGAAACTTGAATTTTAATAGAACAATTAATTAATATTGAAGGGTGAAAACAGGTGGAAATTTTTTTCAATTTAAACGTTGAATCAATGTATAAAAATATGAAAAAATATTGGTATATTCAAGCTCTAATAAATAGCTTGAATAGGTAGATTCATTCTTCAAAGTTGAATATCGGTGCACACATTGAATACAACTGTTTTTTCCGAGGTGAATTTAAGCAAAGATCGAGTGAATCTCTTCAAGCTATTTTCAACGTTGTAGATTCAATGTTTATTCCATCTTCTACCTTGATTCAACGTCGAAATGCTATGTGAATACTGTGCGCCTCATGTTTTTGGGTAAAGTAAATCCTAGCAATTAGTTCATGATCACTGAATTCTTTCGTCGAGAATAGAGTCGATGTAATTTCGTCAACATAAAATGAGGTGAAACAGAAATATATCTTGAATAAGTACAAAAATTTTGAACTACCATCAAGGATTCGCATAAAGAAAGTGTTTCTTACAGAGTATTTGGAATTCCAGACTTTTTTTAACACAATTTGTGAATTTCTTTATAATATTGGAACATCTAACATTTTCAAACTATAAAATTGGAAACATTATGATTGGAATAATGTCGTCATTGTATTGGAATCCGAATAATGAAATTTCCTTAGAAGAACATTAAATGTGGAATAAAATGTATTTCTTGTCCGAAGGATCTGATGATATTACTCTTATTAAGCTAACCTTGGTCAATAATAAAAGTTTCCTTATAAATATTGTGATGGACCAGTTAAATGGCTCAACGCTATTGCATGGATTCGATGTTTCTGAGACAAAGTCAAGAAATTCTCAGAACGGTTCCAATGTGGACGCTTTTTAATAATACACAAATTATTATTGCCATGATTGTCATACCTGTCTTAAGTGTGATTAGATTAATATAAACAGTAAATTAACTGAATCTGACTAATGCATTGTAAAGGTTTCGATGTTCTGTTTAAGAGATTCTTTATGGTTTAATTTATAATATACTTATAACTGGCGGCATGGATAACGGCCGTACCAGACCTTTACTTTACGATCCGTCTAACTTATAAAACTATATATATATAATCGGTCCTGTATTTATTATCCCGAAAGTTAAAGTACATATATACATAGAAGAGGTACAAATGATCTTAAATGATATATATATTCATATTTAATTCGTTAGTGAGCTCATGCAAAAAAGTATTTAACTCAAATAGCTCTTTATTATGTAGAATAGCACAGATAGACATCACATCGTAGATACCACATAAGTCAGCTCTTATAAATATAACGGCATATAAGTTACGTAGGTTAATATTCGTTTCATCGAAGCTCTTTTAATTACGATAACAGGTAATGCCGAGTGAATCACAGGTTTTATATTACTCTATTTTACAGGCATTACGAATGGACTAATAATATATAAAATATGTCATTCTGAAATAAACTTTGTTCGAATTAGGTGATTAAACTAATCACTAATATTAATTACAATATAGTTTAATTACGCATAGAATATGACAATATAATGACTGCATGTAAGTACTGTAATTTAAATTATTCATTTACTTTAGAGTTAGACACTAGACAGGCTTTCTGTGTAGAGTATTGGCAAAGAGAATAGATATAAAGAGTATCAACTCCAGCCCATTTTGTCATACGTCTTTTTTCA
>JAJNBT010146944.1:0-10596 GCA_028455955.1 Notopais sp. p TS-2021 | reverse complement strand
GTACTATTTATCTGATAATGTATTGTAACATCTTTATTTTGTCAATAAATCATTTCTCATTTCTCAATAAAGTTATTAAAAATTTGGTAGAATTGTTTTAAATTTTAATAAAGTGTTTTAAAATTTTCGTAAATTGTTTAAAATTTCAATAGAAAGATTTAAAATTTTAATAAAGTGTTTTAAAATTTTCATCGAGTGTTTAAAATTTTAATAAAACTGTTTTAAATTTTAATAGAAGTGTTTTCAATTCTATAAATATTAAAAAATTTAATAGTGCAATTAAAAAAATTGTCCGTAAATCACGTGGATATAAAAATACGACAATGAACCAATCATCGACTCATTATATTTAAAGACTTGGATGAACAAAAACCTCAATAGGATTTTTGAGTGATGCAAAATTCGAATCAAATGAAGCTATTAGATATCCTGTTCGGAACGATTTTAATAGAAGGAAACAACCAATTATACCTTTTTTAACTTTTATATAAAAGAAAATTAATTAGAAACATAAAAATAGAGACTTTCGATTGTGTTTCTAATTATAGAGTAATCACTGTGTGTAATTTAATATCTTATTGTTTCTTGTAGACGAGAAATCTATAGAAATTATCCTCTTATCGTTTATTATTTACAAGTTTCTTACATGCACGTGCGATATCCGTATTTGTGAATAATCGCTCATGCCAATCATGAAAACACGTGGATGAAAATTAATATTTGAGAATAGTTGACTTTTCTTTATTTGTCAACTATTTTCAAATATTCTCAAATTAATATTTGAGGATACAATAGTTTACTTTTATCTATTTGTCATTTATTCTCAAAGATTGGCAAATCGCTCATTGCCAATCCTGAAAACACGTGGAAAAAAATTAATATTTGAGTTTAATTTTAACTTTTTTCTATTTAACGATAAAATGTAAATAAGTCAAATTAGGTTATAGGCAAGTATTTTAATATTTTAAATCGGGTAAATATCATATGTTGAACCTAATTATATTCTACTGTGTATAAATATATAAATTATATCTAATTGATTTTTATTAGGTTAGTTATACACTAATATTCGATGTGGAGTGTCTGTGTATTAATTAATAGCAATAAATGATAGTGCATGTGTGTTAATTAATAACAATAATCATATAATTAATGATCGTCATGAATTGTGATACCTATATGATAATCATATCAAGGGTGCCAAATATCAAGGGTGGTTAATGATAAACAGAATTTAATCAATATATACTTGTATTGTATCTAACATTAATTTTATAAATCGAATACATAAAAAGAAGCAGATCTAAAGAATATTTTGCACCGAAAGGGAAAGTTAATAGTAAACAGTCCTTATAGAGAGGATCTATAAAGGAGAATGTTGCTCACCTTTAGATGTTTCAAAATATTAATTCTAATTTGATAACTGGAAGTGATTTGAAAATATGAATTATAGTTTTTTTTATAGTAAGTTTCAGATATATATTCTGTACACGAGTTAAATGATAAATATATATAGATTTAAAATATGTAAGGTATAATTTAAAAATAAATAAAATGCTTATTCAAAAAGTTTGAAAAATGAAATTAATGCAGAAGGTTATTAAGAATATTGAGATTAAAATTCCTTTATTTTAGCGAGTTTGCGATATGATAGTTCGTGAGAAAATAAAATTTGAATTAGATGAATTGAATAATGTGGGTTTCAGGATCAGCCACTCAGGGTTAGATTATACTAACCTAACCTAACTTAAAAAAACGTTGTGTTAGTATTAAATTGCAGAATTGACGACAAAATGCAATACGAACATTAAATAATAAATTACTTCACAAATGTTAATTATACAGAGACATTTCAATTTGATTTTGTTTATACTGAAATAAATCCACAATATTGCTCAAGTTAATTTCTGTCTGTCTGTCTGTATGTGTGTCTGAATCAAATTAAAAAAAATAACCAGCAAAAGTTCTCACTCCGACTCCTAAGTAATATAATATTTATATTTAATTCTGAAGATTTCTGATTTCAAGGTGCCTCTGAAACTTGATTCTCCTTCTTCAGTCTTGAATAGAAATATTTCTTTTTCTGGATTCTGAAGTTTAAAAAATCGTGCAAAATCAATATCAACTTTACAACAAAATATCATATTATTAAAATGAAAATATGTTTGTTTAATTTCCTTTAAAATTTCTTTTTTTTTGTCTTCAATTTCGGATATTTTGTTTTTGTATAAAAATGAAGAACGAAACCAATGGGTCTTCGAATAGTTTTATTTTCGTAATTAGTTCGATAACATATTTTATAATTAATTAATTTCATAGTAGGTGACTTAAACAGTAAATATTCAAATTTAGGACCAATTGAAGAATTTGGATTCCAAGGTTCTAGTGTGCCTTTAATTTAGGTGATATCTAGTAAAATAAATCTAATAAACATAATAAGAAAAGGTTAAATAGATCCTTTAATACTAGAATGTACTATGGAGATAATTCAGTACCATAGTATATGTTACAATATGTATGTACGAGGTGGAAAAGAATTAATTACTATACTTCGGTGACGGATAATGAAAGCCACTGCACTGCATGCCTATAATCGTGACAAGTATAAACAAGTCTTCTTTATAGACTGTTTAATGGGTTTTAAAATCTTGAAGAAAGGAAAATGCTCTTTTTATCTACGAGGTCATCCACGGGTCATTTCTTGAGGTCAGCTCTAGAATAATGTTTAAAGCAAGGTCGTTCTGATAAATATTAAAAATCTACATTTGAATATTTCTTACTGAGATTTAAAAATATTAGCTTTATTTTAGAGTTATTTCAACATATCAGGAAGAAATTTTATACAGAATTTTATTGAATTGTTTATGACTCACAGATGTATAAATGTTAAAACTATTTATATATCTTTTAATGTATTTTCAATATATTTAATAAGGAAAAAATGCTATTTGGGTATCGTTTTGCAGAAAGAAGTCTCTCGAAGATACATGAAGATTTGCACTTTTTCCTACCAGAGCATCATCATATTTCAAATATTCATTCAATATTATATAAAACGATTAGGAAACTTATATCATTCTTTTTTTCAAATTACTAATTAGATAGTCACAAAATTTATTTCATAAATAATATTACAAATACATTATTTATATGTAGTTGCAAATAAGGTTATATTATATGCATAGTAAATACATGGACGTGGGCAACCTGCTGCCTTATTTGGGTATTTCTACGTGATTCCAAAAATTGGAACTTTCCAATATTTTGTCCAAATACAAATACGTTTGTTGAATCTATTTCCACATTTTTACTCTTTTTTTTAGTTCAATATTGAAAAATATTTCAAATTTGTTTATAAATATTATATATATGTGATACAGTAAATATTCGGTAATTTTATTTTTATCTTTTTTTCTACATTCTAATCAATTTTTATGAATTTTTCTTGCTTATTTCAATATTTATAATAGGCCTACCTATAAATATACACATTTTCAAGAATGAAATTTATTAAAAAAATTACATTTCGCGGCTTCTTGATACACATTCTAAACATTAATAATATCTTATGAAGCGTTCGGTACATTGAAAATTTTTGTTTTTTCTGATTATTTATTCCAATATGAAATTGCTGAAATTCATTCATATTGAACAAATATTATATTTAATTGCCGGTATACAGTGTACTACAAAGATTTATAAGTTATAACTGTTATGTGTTTACTAATAAAAAAATCCCTGTATTTTATTATATTCAATTAATTAAATACTGCCTAGGCCTAAATGATAAATTTTAAGATCTGTAAATATAAATGCGACATTCAGCTACAGTGTCTCACAAAAGTTTCATACACCCGATTTGTCAAAAAATTGCTTATAACTGTATTAAACTGGTGATAGCCAAATTATATTTATAAAGGCTTTTATATTTTTGTATTTACGTACACTTTACTAAATTTCAATATTTGTTAAACAGTAACAAATAGTAACAAATAGTAACAAATGGTAACAAATAGTAACAAATAGTACTTTGTTATTGTATATCAATATTTAAAAAAAGTGATTTACTGCAACAATTTACTATAGAAAATTTACTCTCATTAAAGTAATAAAGATAAATAAAAACAATCTATTATGTACGAATAATGTGCACATGAAAAATATATTTCGATAATGATTTGCAAAAAATCTCATTGAATTCCAATGGAAAAAGTTCAGATCTTCACTTAAATCATAGTTATTATCGTATTATAATGATTACTATGTTCATTTACACCTTAATGTCCCTAAAACAAAACAAATCAAGTACAGAATGATTGAAATAAATACAATAATAAAGATCGATATGAATTGTTTTAGTAAATTATAGTAATTTAAATTTAATGTAATATAGAATTTACCGTACTGTTTTTTTACCAAAAATTATATAAACAAAGTGTATATCAGTATACAGTATGTAATTTAAGTCATGAAATATTGGCTTTTTAGTCAAAATTTTAAACATAAATAATGAAATATATATCAAAGTTCAGTAATCAGTTGGTAGAAAACGCATCACTGGGTCCGGTCCGGTTTTTTTTAACTTATTACATAGAATTTTGACCTGCTATACTCAGCTATAGGAATATAATATACGACCTAGCATTTGACCTGCTATAGGAAGAGAATGGGTCAGTTACATTGATGCTAAAAGCGATTATTTTATTTAAAAAAAGACTAAAACTTTTCGGTCCATAATTGTGTACTGTAGAGATAACTAGCAACACGCAAAAATCTGAAGAAATTTGGAAAGTGGAATGCTTCCAGATTTGTATTTTCATATCCAGAAAGACAAAGAAAATTTCACTTTTGACGGCAATTTTATAAAGTCGTAAATCACCCATATTGATATATGGTAAAAATATAATAGATAATTCACTTAAAAATATACTTGAATAAATAATTCACTTGAATATTATTATTTGAGATGGAGAGAGACCTCAGTATAGCAGTTCCCAAGCTTTGTCTACTCGCGGACCCCCACCGAGCTCAAAATTATTTTGGCGGACCCATACTATGCTGTTAACTGAGAGGGTCCCGCGGACCACAGGTTTGGGAACCACTGCCTTAGTATAAGACTGTTAGATTAGCTAATTTTAATATAATGTACCGGTACACTTTAACAATTACGGTACAGTTTCGAGGAAATTGCAATTTGCAACTACAATTAATCAATATTTGCAACATACATAATTACTTAACTACAGTATATACAGTAAATATAATTTACTGTTTATTAAAGTCGTGACTGTTAATAAAATACCGTATCTGAATTAGTTCAAAATGAATTTGTTTAAGTGGAGCTATTGCAATTCTGTTGGACTTAATTAATTATATTGATCTAATCATTGTTTTAAACTATTTACCTGTACGATTAATGGGATAATCAACAAATACACCTGTTTATAAGTAAATATATTATAATTTTATGTAATTAATTATTTATTAGATGTGTTAAATTTTTTTGAAGGACAGAAATTGATCTAAATAAATTACCATCAAGTCTGTATAAATGCAATATATATGCAAGTTACGTAATACAAATACTGTACATAACCGAGGGACCTATAAATAGATCCAGTATTTGCTTCACTTTCTGATTCAAGTGTCTCACCTATGTATACTTAACACCTCAACTGAATAATGGTACAATACGTATTAAACTATATCCTTGTATCAAATTTGTACCATACAGTGATGTAAACAAAAGCAAATTGATGCAAATTTCAAATGTGTAAATAGACATTTGGTTTTAGAATGCATTCAATTTTGACTCTTAAATTAGGTGTCAATTAGTTCCTATTTATAGGATCCAAGATAATTTATTTAGTACGCTACGATTTGTTTACAACCAATAGTTGTGATTCATTGAAATTTATATAAGGATATATATCTTATATATAAAGTCCTAGATATGTTTATAAAAAATGAAATTGTTCAAAAAATATTACAGTGCAATGAAATAATGTGTATTTCATAATTGTTCATTCATCGAAATCCAAGATCAAAATCATTGTAAGCTTTTTTTGTTAATTATTTCCGTGCAAGACATTCGGTTTTGCAACGGGAGTAGCCTACAAGGAGGCCCTAACTCAAAGTACCGGTTTAGCCTTGGTGACCTTACTTTAATGACAACACAAAATACTCGACATTCATTGGCCAAGTCACCTTATCGGCCAATGATAACCTGTGGTATATTCCCTCTCTAGTCGTGCAATAGCATCGTGATAGGTCACTATATATTGGATTGAAACATTTCAAGTATTGCATCATATTGCAACTATAGCGCAATTGCGGGAAACCTGATAGAGGTTCCTACCCCATGAATCTAGTGATTCTGTCGGTAATTTAAAGTTTCAGTTAGTGTATAGAATTTGTGTTAATATCCGTAATTCACTATTGATTTATGACTATATGATAACAACAATGTTTTTTTCCAGTAATACATCTGGAAAGAGATCTAATCAAAGATGTATTACTGTTTTACTTCTGAAACTGTTGTTTCATTTAGCTTTATCCGACACGGAAAGACGCCATTACATATTTACGGTAGTACATGAATTTCGTAATACATGCGCGTATTCGCTATTCCGTGCCGCAATTTAAACGATATTTTGAAGGTAACTTCAACGCATATTAACACCGTAACTATTTTATGTATATATATATTATAATCAAATCAGCATTTAAAAATATATTTATACTAAGTACGGTACTGTATGCTAATGATGAAAATAAGTGTTTTGTTATAGGTCATTTCATGTTGAGGCACGAAAGTCAATAATGTTAAGTCAATGTAGGTAAATATATGTTAAGTAAATTGACCATTGGAATATTGACCTCTTTGTTAAAGGTTACCGTTGCTTTTCAATTGTGCTAAAACAGATTTATCCCACGTCATATTTCTTAGTCCATTCTTTGTACTTGAACCTGACAAGAAAATCATTTATAATTATAATGCTATGGATACGCATATGGCAAGCATACATTTCATACATGGGAAATTATGAAATACTATGTGCATTTACTTTTGGACATAGTAATATCATACGAAATAGTCCAGTCAAAATATAGATATATTTTCGTATAAGATATATATATATGTATAATTATGAAATTTATAATACATAGGTCAATTTCACGATTTTCTACTTCACCTAAAATGAAAAATATAGGCAGTAAAAAGTGAATGTCAACTAATGTACACACTCTCTGACCTCCACATGACCTGTAGGTGATTTATATAGCAACTATAAATGCATTCAAATTGCAAATAATATGCAAGTAAATTTGAACCTTATAATTTAACAGTGTTAAAGAAAGTCGCATAAAACCGAATTATATAAGTCACTAAGTCATGAGAATATTTTGTTTTTTTTATACAAAGAAATTGTAGTTTGAAATTGACCCGAGGAGAATTGTAATTTTTTCTATCAGGATCGTACTCGTTTTAGTAAAAGTTTGCGGTGATATTTTTCATACATTCATTTTAATTATCGAGTTGATTTCATGATCAGAATCAAGTACCAATATATGCAATCAATTCGAGTATACCTACCAATATTATACCATCAATATACAGATTATTCTTCAAATTTTATATAATTTATAAAGATTTCTCAGGGACTCAAATTGAAATATGAAGAGAATAACAAAAAAGAGAATCATCCTCAGTGACTGACATTCAAAATAGGTATTAATTATAAAATATATTGTTCAGTCAACAGCTAAAAACACTTAAAATAAAAAATTATATTTTTAAATGACAAAAAGAACTAATTTAATTATAATTTTTGTACAAATCTAGTCCAAAAAGTATGAATCCTTGAAGATTCTTTAGCTATTCACGTGCGCGCGTACTAGATCCGTTCGCCATCCCAATTAATTTTAGTGTGCTCTATACAGAACACACTAGGCCCCGAGGATTTCTGGTATATTTCCCTCTATCACGGAATAAATTAAAGTCAATCCCGGGATCTCCGACATTTTTACAATTTCTTATTTATTATCAAACCAATTTACTTCTTAAATAAAACAAATATCAAATAAGGATATCAATATATCCATTATAGTCAATGGTTAGCTGCCAAAATTAAAACCACTGCAGTGGGTTCTGTATATGTAAATACCGAATAAGGCATTATAATAATGACAACCAAACCTAACCTAACCTAACCTAACCTAACCTTTTCGCAATTATAACTATATACATTATATATCTCTATTTACCTCATTTGGTGAATTGGCAATTTGTATGTAGGTATATATATATATATCATTTGCAAAAATTAATTTAATTTTCAAATTTCATGGAAGATGATCGAATGGAAAACAAAATATAATAGTGATAGGATTACAGAAGAGAGAGGAAAAAAATTCAAATAGCTATATAATTTAAATAATATACATTTGTTATTATACTTATATATATATTTATACTGTTGTAAATAGTGCAAATTCAGTTTATTAAATATGAGTTTATTTCATATATAGGTGTCAAACAATGGTATTCCCTCACGATGGTAATTCCTAGAATCATCTCAGTCAGGGTCCATCAAAAAGTTAACAATGGGTCTTGCACAGCATTGCAAAATATTGTATTCGAAGATTTTAAATTGTGAATAAAAAAATATGAAATAATAATTGAAATATATATGAATATTATTAAAAATTAAAAATCCCGGGTCGTAAAAACTCACGTTTTGAAGGATTTCCTGGGATCTTGGGACGAAAACCCAGTGTATAGTATAAGAACCGGTTTATCAATGGAATCGATTGCTATTGGTTGTCGTCAAATATTGAAGGCTCTCTATTAGTGGAGAACAATTTCAGATCGGTTTTATACCACCCACGAAAATACACCTCATGTATGATGATCTTTCGAAATAAAAACAATTCGATAAAAAACACGATCGTTTTAGCTTAATTGATCTTTTTATGATCTGAATATGGCAAACCATGAGAAAAGCACAACCAAATATTCTTGCATTTAAAGCTTGACTGGTTTATTACATTAAGAAACTCATACAGGTGTAGGATTCAATAGCCATTTAACTGAATAAATCTATTATAAATAGCAGTAGAATCGCCAATTTCTCACGTATTGCATGGAACAGCACACCCATACGTGAAATTTATTGATGACCAAGCCAATCCGTGCGTAATGAATTGAATTTTCTAACCAAATTGATTGTAAAATTAATTTATATTTTATTTACAATCAAAAAAGTTATATAATTTGTAATTAATTCTAATTTAGAATGTTACAACCTAGATATATGTTAGTCTTTTGTTTACAACAATCATCTATATGGTCGCATGATCAGTCATGGGACATAGATAACACGGTGCCTTATACATTTCTAACAATACACATGTAGTATTAGAAAATTAACAGTAAGAAAGTATCATGAAGACATACTAGCTCAAAATAAACAATTACTGCAAGACTAATATTTGTTTAACGTTTTCTCGGCAGAATTAACAGAGTAACAATAAATATGTAGGCCACAACAAGCATAAAGTATTTATATACGGTTATTATATGATAATAGAGGTGATTTTCTTGTATATTATACCGGTACATCGATGTTTATCTTATTACAGGGCATTATTTGCGATCAGAATTACGGAAGACATTGAAAATGCATCTTTGTAACTGTCTTTATTGTAGCTAATTAATCTTTTATTAATTTAATTATAACTATGGATAAATTAGTTAAATTAAATCTATAATTATCCAAATTTTATTAATTTAACTACAACCGGGGAAAAAAAGTATAATTAAATCCATCTTTATCCAATCTTAATATCAACTATGAATAAAATACATAAATTAAATCCATCTTTATTCAATCTTCATTACTAAACTGCAACTATGGATAAATTAGTTAAATTAAATCCATATTTATCCAATCTTCATTAACTGAATTGCAACTAATGGATAAATTAGTTAAATTAAATCCATCTTTATTCACTCTTCATTAACATAATTGTAACTGTAAATACATTATAGTTAAATTAAATCCATATTAATCCAATCTTCATTAACTAAATTGCAACTATGGATAAATTAGTTAAATTAAATCCATATTTATCCAACCTAACCTAACAGTATATAGAATATATAAAGTTAATTATACATAAATGGATAATGATTTCGACAGTTATATGTACTTCTCACGTGCCTATATATATATACGGAAGATGCAATTTATTTATATACGAACGGTGAGGAATTTAGACCGTATAATTGCATTAATTCTTCAACTAAATTACTTTTAAGTTCTGGGCTATTTAATTGCGTGAGAAAATAGCATTAGCAATTAATGGGATTTGGTAAAATGGAAGATTCTGCGTTTGTTGATATCTATAAATTAAAATTAATGTTGCAATAGAAAATGTCGGTGAATCGTTTTAAAATAACAGCCTCATTTATAAATAAAAAACCATGATTAAGGAAAATTTGAGTAGTTTTTGTTGTCACGATACAATAAAGTAATGTTCCGACCTATGGTTTTGGCTATCCTCTTCATATTAAGAATTCGGTTTCCCAAA
>JAJNBT010146846.1:0-13751 GCA_028455955.1 Notopais sp. p TS-2021 | reverse complement strand
ACAATTTATCTGATAATGTATTGTAACATCTTTATTTTGTCAATAAATCATTTCTCATTTCTCATATAGAAAATCTGAAAACATTTCATTTATCAAGGTGCTTTTCTTCAATATTTCTAACTTTAGTTTGGTTATTTTCAATTTCATGATGTTATAACGTATTTTTCATTGAAATAACACTTACTTTACAACTCATATTTATATATATTTATTCACAATGCCATTTTTTTGCTCGTTATATATAAATAACATGTGAAATATACATCGTTGTGCGAATATTTGTATTTTATGGACCATAAAAATGAACAAACAATACAATTTATTTAAATTAAAAATGTGCAAAGAGAGAAAACATTGGAATTTTAAAATGAAAATAATCTTTCCGCAACCCAAATTTTGGTCCGCATTTAAAAAACCTGTCGCATACCTGTCCTATTATATAGCTCGCTTTCATTTAGTTATACATTAAATCGACATTTATTGAGAGGGAATAATAGAATATTTATATTATAAGAATAATTTTCTGTATTGTAACAATAGTCATATATTTATATATTCTATTAATAATAAGAATATCATTTACAAATATTTTTAACTTTATTTAAATATGTTCGGTTATATATAATGAAATAGAATATATTATAATGGATTATATCCAAATGAAAATAATAATAGATGGAATCAGCCAATCAGCCAGTATGTATTTACTTAATTCTCATAAATACCATCCCATTCAACTAGTTTAATTACTGAAAATAAAATAAAAATAAATTTTTTTTTAATGCAGCTTCTTTGGGCTTGTTGCATAAAATCATATTTCTATTTCTTCAAACTAGTCTTCTTCAACTCGACCAAATTAAACAAGATTAAAACCAAAACAAACTGAATTAACCTAAATATATCTGACCAAATTAAACCTAACAAAAGAAACCTAACTTAATTAAACCTTATTTGTTTGAATATAATATCTATATATACTTACCTGTGACCAAAATCTATTACATGAAAGTGTATCTCTGAAATATATTATTACAGATAAATCTTTTATTTTAATCTGTAATGTATTATTATTTCCATCGAATAATGAAATATTGTTAAAGTTTCAAGTAATAAATTAAATAAAAGTCGCCGAAGAAATAAACTTGGACCATTAATTTAAATAAGGTGACAATGATAGCTTTCTAAAAATATATTAGATCTCTTTTTATTGTTTTTTAAAAGAAATATAAATTGATATATTTTGAAAGGGATGCAATAAAACAAATTTCTTTTAAATGTTTCATAACAACTTTATTAATTTATTTAAATGTTTATTTATATTTATTTATTGATATATATACATGTATTTATATTATTTACATCTAATGTATTTACTTAATTCTCATAAATAACATCAATATGATTATTTCCAAGTATAAATTGAACATATATTCAATTTTATTAGCTCTAGACTCTCTAGAGATTTCGGATAATTGTATTATTTAATGTAATAAATTCATGTTTATTTACACAGTTTACAATATTAAAACAGATATTTGAATCATATGTTTCTCAATCCAAGAAAGTATTTCGGACCGCTAAATTTATATAATAATAATTAAAACAACTAACTGTGGCCCGTAAATCGATCGATAGCAATTACTGATTTAAAAATTACATTGCAGGTGTAATAAAATATCTTTCATTTGTCTTAGCAAATTTAAATTGACATCACATGGAGATCTAAGCACCCAGAAGCAATTTTATCTAAAAATATTGTTTTTCATCTTCATATGGGTAACTATTTTTTAATATTATGTAATGAATTTAAATGCTTATTGTATATCTATTTCTAAACACGTTATTTCAAAAAATGTATTTGGTTGACTCAAAATTAATAAATTAATATTCGATATTCTGTTTATTCCTTAAAAATTACGATGAAATATAAAGAAAAAATAATACAAATGTAAATAAATTTCATACGATTTTCTAAATGTTCTACGTGGAATAAAGTCTTTTGAAAATTAGAAAGATCCCAAAGCGCCTTGACAAGAAAAACTTATAAAATAGAAAGGTCGATTCACAAGAGCCTAGAGCACAAAGACAATCAGTAAACAATTTTTAGAAGGACAGAATGAAAAAATCTCTCTTGAGAGAGATTGGATTGAGAACAAATTTGAAAGTTGAAATGCGATGTCTTATTTAGCTTTGAAAAAGTTTTTCCTAATTCAATTATTTAAAATTAATTAAATGATTTTTTAAAGAATGTAATATAACTTATAAAATATTTCGAATAATTCAAACATAATTATAAACACATTTATATAAAATAAAAATCTATCTAAATTATTATTATATATGAATTAAACCTCTAAAAATCATATTTACACTTACATATTTGTGTATTTTGGCAGCAGACAATTTCTTATTAAACACTAAATCCAATTCTTTCTTCGGTAATTTTACCTAGATTCTTTCTAAGGTCCTATAATATTTCTTCGTTATATTTACATATTTACCATATATATATATTAGAGAAACATATTTTGGCAAAACTTCAAATGCGTCAAACATGAGAATAAACGTACAACATAACGAAGTCCCTAACTTCTGTCACCTGTGCGTCTCGTAACATATTGTTTCATGCACAACCAGCGCAGAAAATAAATCAATAGTTAAAATATTGTTGAATGACATAATTCTTAGATGAAATTTTAAAATAGATTTATTATAGAATTCAAACCTTCATTAAATAGAACGTAATTAATGTATACAAATTAAGGTGCTACTTTGATATGCGATCGACAATCCAATGTGATCTACAAGCCTGATTCTGTTTTGATATGTGATCTACATTGCATTTTTTATTTATTTTGGATTACATGAAATAAGTATAGGTTAGGTTAGGTTTTGTGACTCAAAGAGCTCCTTTTTAATTATTTAAAATGTTTTATAAAACTTTTGAATTTTTCTCTAATAGAAACAATTCCAAGTTACAGAATCTGAAATTAAACCTAAGCAATCCTAAGCTATTGTAGATAACATATACTTTATAAATCGTATACCATATTAATTTCTTGGCTTGTAGATCGCAGACCAAAATAGCATCCAAATTTATTCTGTATTTGAGAACCTCGATACATGTAAAAAATATTTTGCACTGTCAGATGTCTGATAATTCATAAGTAAAAACTGGACACGTATTTCAAGGAGTAACGTGTGTTATATATTTATTCATTCATTATATATTAATATAAGCTTTATTAAACCCGATTTTGTATATATATGTTTCTGAATGTCTTCAAACGAACATAAAATATTTTACGCTAAAAAATATTTTGTCAAAAACTTTCTGGAAATTTTTTTTGAAAGTTTGTACAGATCTGTCTTTCTACTTTATAATTGTTGCTGTAAAAAACTTTATTCGCTTCCTTAGTTCAAAGCGATTGAGTCAAGAAATTCTAATAATTCACTACAGGTATCTGACATACATATCTCATATATTCGTTCAATTATTATATTAAAAAATCTTGTAACAGTTTGAAAGAAATATGTTACAAAAATTAGTGTATCTTTATGTTCTTATAATGGATACAAGTTTACATTTTTATTTCATTCACTTTAACAAATTTAAATTTATTAACTTATATATTAAATATTTTTCACTTTTAATACGGTTGGATTCTTATATAATAAATAGGTGACAGATAAATTCCCCGGCGGTAAGTTACACTATAATTATTCCCCACGTATAAACTGGTGGAAACACCAGATTCAAAGATCACGGAAAAAACGTAGCTTGATAGACACAAGACTGAACCCCGAAGAATTGGGGTTATTTCGCATCGTCGAAAAACATTCTAAGTCTTACAAAAGACTTAGTGGCTATTTGAAAAATATGGAAATGGAAATATTTTACAATTTTTAAGAAACATTGCCTATAATTTGCATTAAACCTGATCTATAGAGATAGTATTTCTTTTTGTAATAAATGTTCATATATGTCAAATATTTAACATGTATTAAACCTGAGCCTTAGAAATATAATTTGCTTTAAATAATAAAAAAAATAATTAATCTGCCCTTTATTTCCTTTTTCTAACTTAAATTAACCGAAAATTGACTAAATTTTGTGGAAATTTAAAAGTAATGATTATGATTAGTTAATGAGGTTGTAATTTACGAATACCCATATGACTTGCTAAAAGTCTATGGACTCGTGAATATTTACCGTTAATCATTGACTGGTTTACAACTTTAAATGTACCCTACATTGGATACACCAAAAACAGATTACTTACAAGAGCCAAACAACATAAATACAGTATTCTAATAGTAACATTTATCAACATTGATTGTATATTACCATATAATTAAACCAGACCATTATCAATGAGATATACCAGTATATCAAATGCAAACATAGTGCATGATGAAATTTACTACTAATGTTATATACAGTATATATATATATATAATGCATTAGCTACTGGATTACATATATTTTAGATGTTTTTTATATTTATATCAAGATCTATTTATAATTTATATATGATAATTAATTTTAACTCAAAATAAGTTTTTAATTTTAACTTAAAATAACTCTTTAATTTTAACTTAATAACTCTTTAATTTTAACTTAATAACTCTTTAATTCTAACTTAAAATAACTCTTTCATTTAACCTATCTTATCATTGATTTTTATTAATTAATTAGATAAAATCTTAAATAAACATCTTAAGTATCTAGTTTGTAAGATAATATTTGATCTTTTGTCATCGTTTCTGTAATGATATTAAAGATAATAAATCCATGTATTGTGTTTTTATCAAAAATTAGAATTAAGGAGTAACTTAATGAAGTAAAAGCAATATTTTCCCATCATCACGTTGAGGAGTCCATGAATCTTATTTAAGAACGAAGATATTGTCATTTTGCAGTAGTTAATAAATAATTTGATATAATTTAAATAACTGACAGATAATTGTACCTGATGGTCAGATTTTGGTTGAAAATTGGATGGGACCGTAAATAAAATAATTTTCACTGATAAAATATTAATGATCGATATTTTTATTGAAACTGAGCTAAAATTTATTGAAAAACTGTATTTATTTTCCCGTAAATTTATCATCTTCTAGAAAATTAATCTAAAAAATGCAATAGTTAATAAATAAATAAAAATGTATCTATCGGTATTCTTCCTGACTTCCTATGACTACATTAAATTAATATCAATATTATGTTTCGTTATAATACTGTAAAAATGAAACTAAAAATCTGTTTTATTTATTTGACCAGAGGGCCGCATCAAGTCAACGATTGGCCCGCAAGTTAGACATGCCTACACAAGATCTTTCAGGTCCGTCTATTTTTTTGGTTCCATATAATTAAATTACATGGCTGTGTACTTTAATTTTTATGATACGAATAAATGAACGGACGTGACTATCACTTATTTCTATCTTTGCCTTTCATGTCGACTCTGACAATACAAATTATGTTTCTGAGATTTTATACAAATATTTCCAAATAACAATTTAACGAAAGCTTTTGAATTCATTAATGTTGAACGGTGTCTTCGTAGCAGATGGCAAATCCTCTTAAACTCAGACTCTTGCAAGCAAAATGGCGTTCAAGTTAATACTTCCATCAGCATTGTAATTAGCATTAATTGTTGAAAATTTGTGAAATTAGTCAAATAGATATTGTGTATAAAATTAAATAAAAGATCCTTAAATATGATATTTAGATATGGAATAAAATTACACAATAACAAATACTGTCGTTCGAAATTACCAATCAGAAAATAAAGATTTAGACCAAAACCACCAAGAAAATATTTTGCAACTAGAATAATAATGAGCAACATGTGTTGCAGTAAAACAAAATATCTAATCCACGTATGGTGACTCGTTGATCGTGATCCAAATATGGTCTATATTTAATGTGTAGGAAGCTGTGACAATAGGATGCCAGATTAATGCTGGTCAATAATGGTCATAAGCTCCAAAAGTTTTAAAGATAGAAATGATTTATTGTGACTTGCTAAAAATTTTGACGTATATTCTAATAATTCAATTATTTGCTTTAAATTTTTTTTTTTAAATATAAGACCGAAGGTCAAGAGATATCCCCACATGGCTTAAATAATAACTCTTAGAATTATTTTCAAAAAACAAGAAATTATATCAAATAAATCTATTTATATACGAAAACAATGCTATTATAACTAAGCTTTCTAACAATAGAAAGCAAAATATTGAAATTTAAAGCTCGGATAGTTTTTCGTTGCGTCTTTAAGTTTATCTTGTTTAAATTTTCTTATTGAATAAAGAACTCCATATTAATGAAATAAAAATAACCATAAATAAACATCATTTTAAAGAATTACAATCATTTTTTATAAAAATTTAGAAATTCAATTCAAATATTAAATTCATTTTGAAACTCAAATTCATCAATAAATTCAAAGTGAATAATAAATTATTTTATTAAAATCAAAATGCCAAAACTTTGTAATAATTCAAACTCAAGATAAAATAAATAATTGAATGAAATTAAAATTCAACAATAAATCAATTTTCTATCGAAGTTTTTCAATACGGATTCTCGTAATTGATAGAAAATAAAATATTTCTTTTCTCTTCACAGCAATCATTAATAATTGTTTGACTTTCAAATATATCTTCAATTTATTTCTAAAATAATAATTTTTTTTATATTTGGATCATTATAAATAAAACTCAAACATTATTCAAATTCAAATAATTTTAATTATAATATAATGAGTCAACAAACTCTATTTAGTTGTCAATATACAATGAAATTATGTCATTCCTACTATGCCGTTTATGTATTCTTCTACTATAAAAGACACTTAATAATGAACAAATTCCATATATTCCGTAACTCAGACTACTATTGATTTCGCTATACCTAGCCTAAATTAATGCTGTTAAATTCAGTTTGAGCAATCATTTGGATATGAACTTAATTCAATTTTGATTATTAAAATGAATGGCAAATCTTTTTGATTATAGCTCATTAAATATTGAATAATAACGATGATAAAATCTGACCTAACGATAATTCTATCAACTGAGATGAATAAAAATCTTGACCACCAGGAAAGGGTAATTAATAACTTTCTATTTTATTGCGATGGAAATCTAAACAAACTGCTAAATCTTTCGTATTTTATATCAAATTATTTTAATAGCTTGTTTAATTTCAATGGATCAATTAAATTTGCATAAAAATCAAAATGCAAAATAGTGAAATTGTTTTATTAAAATGAATTTTGAACATTAAGAAATACACGGTTAATAACCTACTTATACGGCTTAGTTTAATTCTGGAAGTTATTTTTTATTTAAGCAAATATTCAGTTTCATTTACCTGGAAAAATTAATTATTAAATTAGCTGCTATAAATAAAAAAAATTACTACTTTAATATATTTCAATTAACAATAAGATTTAGAATAAATGACTTAGAAAAATCATTTCGTTGACAATAGCTTCTTGAACTTACAGAAATATATAAAAATAAAAAACAAATGAAAAATTATATATTTTCGTTTTCTTTTTCAATACAGATTTTTTTTAAATTTTAGTTGGTAAATATTGTGATTAGATTATCATTTTCAACAACCTTAAATGTGAACACGACCTAATTTCAAATAGAAACCTTTATATACAAAACTAATGAGAGTGTGTGTTTATACTTCATTTTGGTACAAAATCTATTTACATATTTTTCTAAAATTGATTTAATTGTCACAGTCTCATATCTGTATAAGATGGAGAATTATTGGAATGTTTCTCCTGAAGAAGTGCAGCCGGTGACAATAAGGGCTGGGCCTCCACTTGAGTTGGGACGGAGGAGGACCTTGGAGGGGTCGGTGGCTTAGGGACATTTTTCAATGTGGTCATTCCGTTTGGAGGCTGCTGTATTGTTTCTTCGGAGTTGCAGCATGTGGTATAATCCGGAGGCCACTCATGCAGATTATCTTCTTCACAGGACGTCGCCAAGGAAGAGCGAAGAGTCGCTGAAGACACCAAGGTCCCACAGTGAGAGGGAGACACTTTTAAAACTCTGGTATTCGACCTCTTACTACAACTTGATAGTTCAGTTTCTCCTGCCACGAAAGATGTCTCACCTGGTTTAGAAGTGTCTCTATTGCTTTTTCTTCTGTAGTTCATAGCAGCAAACAACAGAATATTTAGAACTAGAAGTGAACAACCTATAACGACAGTAGCACTCAAAGCAGTTGTATAAGTAAAGTCGAAAATGGTGTGAGGGGCTGGCTCTAATTGAGCGGTCATTTCTCCTGAAGAATGCATAGATTCCCGAACCTCCACGTATGGAGCATACGTAGAGGTTATTGTAGTGTAAGGGTACAGAGTAGTTGTAAAAGGGTTCTCTGTAGGTATCAGTGCCAGGCCCCATGGTCGCGTGGGGCCAGAAAATGTGTCAGGTAAATGGCTATCTGTTAGTCTATGGAAAGGTGAATCTGGACCATATCTTGCACCAACCCGTTCCAAACCAGGAACCAACCATGTCCAAAGGGCAATATATTCAGCTCTGTAGTGGTCTCTAGCTCTTCCGCGACTCAAACCTTTAAAAATACAATATAATTTTGTAAAGTAATTAATAATAAACAAATATGTAGCGCAAGAACAATATAGCCTTCGTATATAATTAGAGTGAAACTATAATTCTTACCTAATTCTAAATACTTTTTATTGACGGTATCATAAGATTCCCAAGTTGGTGTACGATATTTCATAGATTTATGTCCATTAGTAGTAGTACTTCCATGGTCATTGGGGTTCCTGAATAAATAAAATAATTTACACATTTATTGCCTCTAAATCGAACTAGAAATAAAAATACTAGCAGAAAGCATATACTTTAATTCCTGTATAAATTGAAGCCAGAGTTGTAACTTGACTGTTTGTCTCAATTCAATTGAAAATGCTCGGATGTAAATGGAAAGAATTGCCTTACCCCGTTTTAACGAAATTGGTCCAGAATGTAATAATGGCTTCACTGAGGAGACTTTCCGATCTTGAATAATTCGACGAAAACGACAGTGGACTTGAAGCTCCGAGAGGGTCGCCAAAGACAAAATCAAGTTCATTTAGGGACTGGTGAGCATCTGGCTGCAAGTACGGAGAAACAACCGTTAAATGAACTTTGTTTATGGCTAAACAAGTAATTGGAGATTTATCTAGATAGGTTTAATAAATGCTTCTGTATACTGTATGTAAAGATTTAAAAAGTCCTACTATGTATGTAAAGGTATAAAAAGTGTTCTGATGCATGTAGAGGTTGAATAAATGCTTATACATATGTAAAGGTTTCAGGTTTATAAATGTTAGACCATGTACAACGTTGTATAATTGTACAAATAAACTGATAAAGAGTACTATTAAATAGCAAACGACATTGTGCAATAATTATAATTATAATTAACATTAATAAAGGACGAAAAATGAACTATATTCCATTAATTAACTTAATTATGTTTTGGGTTTATAGATACTCTGTAATTAATTGCTTTGAAAACATTATTAATATAAGATAGGAACTGGTGGAAAATGAGTTACCAAGCTTTGAATATTATTACAATATACGAGCATCATTAGTCATAAAGATAAGTGCATTCCATTTCTGTATTCATATCGAATTGGATAATTTACTCGTTCCAATATACAAAGTTGTCTTTTAAAACATATACAATTATTCCATACAATCTCTTCTCATGTAAATAGGAAAAAAGTTTAAGTCTCCCTCGTAAACAAAAAATGATTTCCAGCTGGGACTAACAGACTGTCGCAAGTTTTGATAACTGTTTCAGCGATGTTTCTTCTTTATGAAACCCATTGTTTGTAAATGGATGCTTTTAAAACCATTTTCGAACGTTTATTATTTGTTCTCTTATAAAGAAAATCTACAATGAAGTGAGGATAATAATGACCTGATCAAGTAAGAAAAATAATCATTTCGTATATCTTTTTCAATAGAATCTTTCATTGAATTATTTTAACTCCTCTTAGTCACTTTATGTAGACGATTTATTTGAATTTAATCATTTTAATATTTAGATAAGAAATGAGTATTTTAAATAAGTTTATTTACATTTATTACGAAGATCCTTCGATTAAAACTTATTAATTATTTTTAAAGTGATTGAAATAAATTTGAAATATCAGAATAAATCATTGAAAATCAGTGACAAACTGAAGAATCAAATATTTGCACTTTAATAAGTAGATCATCTTCATCGATAGATTTAATTGAAATAAATTTAATCCTCAATTAATAATTCTATAATTATAATTTTTTTTTTGACAATTTACTGATTTATTTGGTTCAAATATAGAAAATAACAATTACTTTAAAACAATTATCAACGTTATATAAACAACAATTAAACAAGTAAAAAGTTTACATTCAAAGCTACAATCCAAGAAAATTTATATTTATTGAACGTCGAATTACATCTAAATTGATAGCAGGATTCTTACCTTGAATGGTTCTCTTCCCACTTGTGGTGAAAATATGTAGAAGTAAGTGCCTCTCGATTTCGAATTGAGATATGTAGCAACTGCGCTCGATGGTGCCACATACGAGGCATCGTTAAGTGCCTGAGCTGTCAAATCTCGAGTTGTAGTGGGATGTTGAATGGGTCGAGACCATTCCGTATATTCCGCTGTAACAGCTAACAAAATTTCCTGCAGAAATAAAATATTTCAAGTAGATTGTTATCCTTTCGATTGAGGTTAGAGTCATATACATATATAGCAAAATGGCCCCTTCTTTATTGATGGGATTTCTGTTTTTCTCCTTATTTATAAGAATTGAAATTTAATATTTTCATATTTTTCCTCAAAATACATTATATATTTTTGAAATATATCCTCATACTTAACTCTTATCTTAATATATGAAATAAATATTCATAGCATTTTGTAGCAAATATTTTGTATTTTTGGCATTGATTTTTGTGAAAATTAGTCATAGAATTAAAATTTGCACGATTATTCACGTAAACTTAAAATAAGCTTTTACCAACGGCTTCATTTTCCAAATAAACAGAAAATCTTTTCGATTGAAAAGTAAGTTTTTCATTGGTAGAGTGAATTATTATTAATTTGGTCAGTCGTTGATAAAAATAAATTATGTCTCCATTGTAGAAATGATAAAAAAGTGGTATTTCTCTTTTACTTGCTTCCTTGGTTGTTCTTCAAATAAATCAGATAATAATGAATAATGTCCGATCTTATTTTTATTTCTAAGCTCTATCGTTTTTATTTCAAAATTACTTTAAAAATAGATCAAACTTGCTGTCTTAATATGTAACATATGAGTTTGATATATATATATATATATCAGTTATTTAATATATATATTTATAATACATCCAAACAATAATTTAAAATTATTTCGTAAAATTTAGCAAAAAATAATTGCGAGAATAACATAATTACATTCCTTCCCTAGAAAAATATTATGATTTTTGTTTTAAATTTCTTAGATTCCCTATTTTGAAATTTTGCTCGCATTTCTGTGGAAATTTCAATTTAATATCTCCTGAGGAATTGTATCAAAGTCTCATTTTTATTAAGATATGTACGGTAAATAATGATGAAATATGTATGCGATATATTTGTTTGTTTCTCAAAATAAAATAAAGAGATTCAATGTATATTTTGAGATTTAACGAATACAATATGAAAATTATTCAATACTTTTACTTTAAAATACTTTTCATAACACGATTAAACATAATTATATTAAGTTAATTATATTATTGAGAATTGCAATAATTTCATTCATAATGAAATCGATGCAATTTTGATCGTTGAAAATGATTGGAATTCAACTTAAAATTTGCAACAATTTATAATTTATTCATATCGTTACTTATATGAATTTCCAGAAGCCTTCCGTATATAATTAGCAATATATATTTATAGGAATGCATAATGCATAATACATGTCGGTTATAATAAGGCTCGCTTTATACAGAATTGATTGTGACGTTTTCTTGATCCAAATGCCGTCAGGGAACTTCTCCTGTAATAGTACACATTACCGGGTCTGAATTATCCCGACTTATTCCGAGCTCTCCATCTGTCTATAAATGTCAATAAATCCTTATAATTATCGGAGAGTTGCGAGCTACTCGGCTCCAATTATAGACCTATTCATATTTTCAGTAGAATATATTTTAACCAATGATTATTTGGTATATTCGCTAATTGCAGTATAAATATATGACGAATCAGTACAAAAATAGCAATTGTAGATTAGTGGGGTCTCAGGACAATATTTCTACATGTAAAAAGTTAATAATAATCATAAATGTTTTGCGTCTGAATAATCTAATATGATCCTAAAATAATTTTTTATTACAATATAATAAATACATAAATTAATGTTTGAATCTCTATATTCGAGGTCAAAGTTTTCATATGATTTTAATCCCTGATTTTGTAATTATCCAGAGAAATTACAATAATTATTCTAGAAGGATTTCAAATGCAGGGAACGCGGTAATCAACATAAATAGAATGGTCAACATTATTTAATAACACACGCGTTTCGGATCGAATTAATCCATCTTCAGGCTATAAGTGTGTATAAAATTAAATCAATATAAATTGAACAAGAATAATATCAAAAATTGTATGAATCAAATCAGTCGAGATTTATAATAAAAAATATAAACATTTATACCAACCACAAACCAGATCTGTAATATCTGATACTCGTTTGCTATTACAAAATGTTGCACTTACATCAGTCTATAAGTGATACTTGATGCTTTATATCAACGAATGCTCCTCGACACATTCATTAATTTGCTTTTTAAGTCTTTACAGTTAAATAAAAAATTAATTGGTCTAATTATTTTACAAAGTTAATATTCTTTACAATAAATTTTGCCACATTTGATTGGCGTTCCTTAAAACTGTCATTAAAAAAAGTTTTCACCAGACTTTTAAATCTAAATTATTCCTTCCTCTACCAATAATTGGAATTTAAATAATTTCAACGCAACAATTTCTATTTGTACGCTTCACAGAAGCTTTTAAATAAATCCCAATGTTTTATCAATTTTATAATCCACGTGCAAACGAAAATTATGTAAAATGTGGAATAAATAATCCATGTTCCTTTAATTTACATACAATTTAAGTATAATAATGAGTAAAATTTGTTTAATGAAGCGTATGGAAATAATCCATTTAATCCTGGGACTAAAATCCTTCAATATTTGAGCAGATAAATAAATAATTTTTTTTAATATTTCTTTGGTTCCATTGTTCGTTCCTGCCATTATTAATTCCAATAAGTTCTGAATTAATGACAGAACTTTTAAGATTACCACATTTTTTCTTATTTCGCATTGAACTTAAACTGCTTAATTATAATCGTCCATAAATGACAATTTTAATGCATTTATTACATATTTCTAATGCATATTAACACAATATTTTATAAAATTATTTAAATATATTCTTAAATTTCATTATTCAATACTATTTATTTCTAAATTTATATCTAAATTGACGATTGAAAAATATTTGTTTGACCTGAATAATTATTTTGCATCATTACGAAAGGATTATAAAAATCCAGGACTCGCTAGGCAAATTAAACATCAATCCAATTAAAGTATAGAGTGTAACCAAAGAGAATAGATATAAAGAGTATCAACTCCAGCCCATTTTGTCATACGTCTTTTTTCA
>JAJNBT010146472.1:0-10780 GCA_028455955.1 Notopais sp. p TS-2021 | reverse complement strand
ATAATTTATATATATATATTTGTGAAAGTTTATGGGGAAAGTTACCGGTTATTATTATTATTTATTTTTATATATACATACAATTTTGAAACTGAAAAAAATTATATATCTTGTATGACGATGAGACATTTAAACAAAATAATTTATATTAATCTATATTGATTCATATTTTAAATTTCTTATGAAGTCGATTTTTTTCGTCTTGTATGTTAAAAAGGTTATCTCTAATTGTAGAAGAGATTCCAGTAAATAGGATTTCATTGGTTCATATTCTCTGTCAATAAATGTTGAAGATTTGTTGTCGTAAAATTACTTGCAAATATAATGTGAAGTAAAAGTCTCGTATTATACCAATCAGACATTTGGGACAGTTAATATGGTTAAAAATTGTATATTCATCATTAGCTTAAATTCTGGAAATTGAAGAATCACTAAATTAATTTTACTTTTAACTTCATTTCTGGAGCATAAAAATACTTTTAAAATCATAAAGTATATATATTAATGTGTGCTACTTTGGTATGCTCTCTACAAGCCAGGAAATAATACTTTGGTATGCGATTTACAAAGTATATGTTATCTTCAACAATAGTTAGGTTTAATTTTATATTCTGTGACTTGGAATTGATTCTCTTAGAGAAAAATTCAAAAATCTTATACAAATTTTTAAATAATTTTATTTATAAAAAAGGAGCTCTTTGAGTTTCAAAAACCTAACTTAACATATACTTGTTTCATATAGTCCAAAATAAATTAAAAATACCATGTAGATCACATACCAAACTAGAAATTGTGCGTTGCACATTGGCTTGTAGATCGCATACCAAAATACCAGTCCATTAATGTTTGCCGTACGTAAGTTAAGATTTCGTTTAATTTTAATAGACTTTCGTATATTCATATGTGCTATTAAATCGTCGATGATCGATACCAAAATATTGCAGTTTTTTCCATTGATAATATAATTCATCACAGAAAACGCGATCCTGTGAAACTCGTCCTAAGTATATTCTGTCCTAAAAGATTTGGTATATTATACGAACATTTACTAACATGCCCTAACATGTTCTAACATATGCCAACATCTTGTATCCAATTGACGTAGTATTAAAAAATGATTGTATTTAATATAAATTTCCGAAAATTTAATTTCATATTACAAATATTTATGGTGACTTTACAAAAAAATTAAATTATATTTTGATTTAAAATACATGTAAACTAACTATTTAGTTATATCTATTGAATTATTAAATTTGATTATTGTTATATCAAATATTCTTATCCATTATTTGACGAAGGTAGATTGTATGGTTTTCTTTTTTAAAATTGAATGTAAATATTGTTCCTTATATGGCTCATATTATTTGAAATTGTCTCACTATAAAAATATCTGTTAAGGGAAAATGATAAAAATAACCATAAAAAGGTTTCAAAAATTAACATCGAGATTACAAAATCACGACGAGGTTTTTTTTACTTTTGAAAACACCTTAAAACACAATCGATGGGTCGACTATCAATATTCCGCTTCAAAGGCGTTTGATTCATAGATTTTATAGTTAATGGTGCGGTCATTATCATATATATAACGAAATTATGATTTTAAAACCACTAGATAAACCATCTCTGTAGTTAGTTTACGAAAATATACGAAAATAACCGAAGTATTACATTGGTTATTTCAGAATGTTTTGATGAACCAATGTGGTTAATTGGATAAAGAGTCATAGACGGATTATGAATCTTTCATATAACTTATAGCTATTAAAGAAGCCCTTTATTTAACGACTAGATATTAAAGATCAACTAACTTGTTATGCATCGAGACCTATTTTACGATATTCTTTTTAAGTTTCTTTATGAAATAATTCTGTGTAGGTGGCTTCACGGCATAAAACTTCTTAATTACTTCTCCGAAATCGATTCTGTATTATATGAATACAGTGAAATATAATTTCCTATTCTGTATTAAGAAATAGATCTCCTGTATTAGCTTGAATCAAGGTACGAATTCAGGTATGTTGTAGATATTTAGATTTATGGCTTTCAGATACTTATATTAATAAAGAGACAATGTTTTTTAATTAAGTTCTATATAGTGATATTTTAAGGTATTTCCCCAATTTAATTGTACTTCCACAAGAGGAAATTAGAATAAAATTACATTTCTTAATCTGGAACTATTAAAAATTGGAAATGTTATAATGTATAGTTTTAAAATTCAATTTATTTTTTAGGTTAAGTTAATATTTTGATAAAGTCTCCGATATTTGTTTTAGTTTCTTTGGCCTAGTTTTGCACGAAATTTCATCCGGAAAGGATCACTAAATAATGAATTGCAAGATAAAATTGGACACGAATAATGATATTCAAGTAGTTGATAACAATAATTTTGAATACACGAAACAGAAAACAAACAATGATCGAACCAAGATTTATTGGACTTGTAGAAGAAGAACCTAAAAGGCAAGAGCGCATATTTTTGGGAACAATAAAGACATCAACTTTAATTCACAACATTGCATGAAATAAACCATTATCTCTCATTATTGAGAGAATATGGAATCAAAAAGAACACAAAGATACTGACTAACATAATCCAACCTAACCTAAATTTGTATTGTAAAAATTATAACTAAATATAATCAATCGGGAAAGAACTCTCCGGGGACAAAAATGGCCAGTGACGAACTGTTTCAGGATTAACTTTCCGGTAGACATCTTTTCATCAGATCAAATATTTGACTGTGACATAAATTTTAGAAAAGACCTTTGATAAAATTAGCTTTGACTTAAAAGTTGAATAAGACTAAAGCAGTTTTCTCATTTGTTATATTTTTTCATAGTGATTTGCAATTTTTTAAAATAGAGTGCGAAAATTACTAAATTAATATGGAGCCTACAAGTGAAGTTAACTAAAAAGCAGTCCGTATTTACATAGCATATGCTTAGGCCTTGACTGGACAGAAGTGTGCATTGTTTCAAGGATGTATTTATCTCAATAATCTTTATGAGATTCATTAGATATGAATAATAATATGGTAGGAGTTTTCGGAATCTTTCAAATCAAATTTTCTCTAATGAAAAAGAAATATGTTTTGAAAAGAGAAAATGTATTCGCTTTTGGATGTAAAAATTATCCATTAATATGTCTATAAATGAACTAAAGTAATGAATTATTTAATCCATATGTACTATGTTTATTTATTTATTGTTACAAATTTACATATATAATATCAATAACTAGTACAAACAAGCATCATAAATTAATTGTTATAAATATGCTAGTTGTAACAGGCGCACAATAAAGAAAGAAGCCTAACTTATAATGCAATAAAAAACGTTAAATAATATTTTTTCTTAAAATTTTTCGAATTAAAAAATATTCACACGAAAAATTCTTTGATTTATTTAATCAAAGAATTGTAAAAAAATAACATTTTTTGTACCAAAATTTCTTTAAAGCGTATAATATAACAGCCATTTAATTTAATTTCTTTCACAAATATTACGATAATATTTCTTCTAATTTATCATTGACAATGTTCTACAAATTGAAAAAAAATGAAAGATAAATTCTTGAATACGGACATCTACTTTTAGATTAGATTTGATTTGAATCAATCGCCTTATTTTATTTGTACTATAATTGCAGCAACCAAATCATAAAATATGAATTTAATAAAGTATTTGAAAACCTTTTAAAAATACATATAGTAATTATCGGGTATCTGGACCAGTAAGATAGAATTATGATTAATAATTTACCACCTTGATTTACTCGATACGAGCTAAAATTACATGGTTGTGAAGCCTCGTTCTTGTAGTTTAAAATACGTGGGATTTCTGGGAACAATTTTCAAGTTTCTATTTCATTTATTTACAAGAAAACTAAAAACAAGTTTAGTTTTCATTATTTATTTTAATATAAAACTTGTTTCATTAAAATTAATTAATGTTTTTAGCATTAACCTGCCTTAAAATATAAATAAAATGAATTAAATAAATACCGGTAATAGGTATATTAATTTTAAAAATATCTCCGAAACAAAATCATACATATATTTTATGATATTTGAATTTAAATACGCTATATAAAAACGTAATATATACGGTAGATATATCGTATAATTCTATTATATCTTTTAAACATTACAATTCGTATAAGATTTCACTTATTTAAAGCTGTTAATTCTAAAAAGAAATTCAACTGCTTTAATTTGAAAGCGCTATCGGTAAAGGAATTAAATTTAAAGAAGCACTAAAATGAAATTGCAGACCAGGAGATAAGATTTCCCAATGATGTTTGGCACGTGTGGGCAGCGCAGCTTTGTCTAGGCTCTTTGTCTACGGCAACTGCCAGGATCTTAAGCTAGAACCTAATTATAAAGAAAGTAAAAATATATTTTTTTCATATTATTTGCTATTTTTCAGTAAATTAAAATAACATTTTAAATAGAATTGAAACGTTATAGAATGTTTTTCATAATAATAAAAATCTATTCTCTAATTAACATTTATATTAAGTGGTCAGAGGAATTGCGAGGGCCTAGTTTACGATTGTGTATATATACACGTCACGCCCTTGGAAGGGCACAAGTCCATTTTATTACCTACTGAGAAGACCATCTTCTTCAGTAGCCCATCCCACCTGTACGATATATAAATATTTACAACATCTTTCAAAAAAATATCACACAGTAGTAGATTTTCTGTGGATTTTGTTTGGCTTAGATTATAATTTGAACCAATCACAGAGTATTATTGCAGATTGGTGTAAGATATTTTTAAAAGATAAATATTATCACATAACGAATGTTTTAAAATATACACATAGCACCTTATATAGGATATATAGGAATTTTTCTATACATTCAATGATGTTATGACCACTTTTGGTCATAATATAGTAGGTGAAAATGACCACTTATTATGATACCTCTTTGGGCAATTCAGTAGAAAGGTATTCACTATGTAATTATGTTAATTATGAACAGTAGAATATATTTAAAACTTATTGTGTTCAATATTTGTTAATAATAATAACTCTTTTACTTCATTTATATGATCATATGTAGAATTAACCGCTATTAATGACGGCAGTGTAAAAATTATAAATATAACATCTTTATATTTTTAAAATTCATTCTTTTATTATCGTAAGTTAAAGAATAAAATTTAGAAAATTATCTAAATTTACAATTTCAAAAATGAATGAAAAGAAATTTCAAAAATTTTGATAAAACCTAATATAATTTAGTTCAGAAACCATTCAAAAATAATACAAAACAATATATTTATATTATTAACAAGCTATATAATATAATACAATAAAAAAACTGTCTTTAAATTTACTTCCTTTGTATAGAGTAGAGGTGTTTTATCTCAACTGTCATTAGAATGATAAGAAATTAGGTAAAAGTTCGACCGAGTGAATAAAAATTGATCTTTAGAATTAGCGAAACTGCCCACAGGGCTGGATAATTTTCTTTTTATAAACGCCTCGCTGATTGATAATCTATACGACGGTGGTTAATATTAATTTATTGCTTATTTACTATTCTTAGATCCATAGAAAGTGATCATAAATCACAGATATTTTCCCAAGTGTAGATTTATTTATTGAAAAAAAAATGGAAAAAGTGTTTTGCATTTTTAAAGTAGAACGTTTCTATAGTCAAATTTTCATCATCGGTGTCTCGACTGATTGCAATCATTCAATAATTTAAACAATTGAGTGGGTTCGTCCAGTGGGTAACTTGCTAGCCTATATGAACCGCCGGGATGGGAGTTCGCGTCTCGTTGGAGGTCTATCTATTAGACTTTCAAATAAATCTACTTATTTAGGGAGCTCGTCCCCCGGTTATGATATAAGCCAAAATGGACTTTAAAACAATACCGCAGACATGTTCTGGAAAACCCTCAAAAATAGAAAAAATCAGTGATTAATTACTGGTATCGTCAAGAGTATACTGACCGTATTGGCGAAATTATTATGTGTGCGCTGTAATTTCAATTTTATATATATGAAAAGGGTGAACTGTGTTACTACCTGCGCTCAATAAATTAATGATAATTGATTAATTAATGTTTAATTTATTGTACAGTGGAGAGAATAAATATAAAATGATAAATCATAAGTGATTAAAGTTACTCACCTGTAAATATACCAAACATATTTTAACGATATAGATACTTCATAAATTTAGTAAAACAATTAATACGGTATATATATCTATTTTAGTGACTAGTCTTACTATTGATATTATTTTATCATGTAGTAGTAATATAACTAATTACTGTCTCGTTAAATATTTTATATAAAAAAGGGTTTTCATAAAACAGGTTCCTGAAAATGGGGACCTAGATAACTCGGTTGAAGAAAATTTGTATTTAGTGTCTGTATAAATATAACTAAGTTTCAAGGAATCTTTATATGTCTATTATTCGTAAAGTTGATGAGTCATAGCGTATAAATATAATTGAATATTATTTTCAAAAGTATTCGTCTGACTCATTTCTAAAAAAAAGTAATTTAAAAAATAAATTAACCCTAAAACGACAAATTTGAGTTAAAAAAACTAATTTATAACCCAATTGTGGCCATAAATGTTATATATTACAAGTTTCTATTTCGTAATCAGTTCTATATGTGAGCTATTATTAACCCCGCTTGAAGAGACAATTTGCAGCGTTTAATAGATGTAAATTAGTTTATACCTTGTCAATGTTCACTAAACCCCATGCGACTTTTTACCTGTAATTTGTGCAAAATCAGACAGGCGGAGATGAGCTTCGAATTATAAACCCAACCTAACCCTTTGACGAACATTTGACCCTTGTCTTGGGCGGTTCGTGACAAACCCAGTTTATTTGTTTTACACGTTTATATTCACGAGTATAGTTTAATAATTACTAGTTAGGGTTTATATAATGCCCTGTGGGCTCGAATTACATTTTGGCATGATAACAAAAAAATTATTAAAACTATTTAAAAATAATGCATGGCAAGGTATAAATAATTTCGTAGTGTAATCCCGTAATTACGTTTTTCGACGAAATATTATTAACTCTATGCTGATTATACGACAGTTTTTGTACCTTACAACGTTTTGAATAGAGTCACTTATATAAATACATTGGTGTTGTAAGTGTAATTGACACATTCTTATCACGATAAACAAATTATTCACTTTAATTCCCGTTTTTTTAAGGTTGTGAACGGAGAACAATATTTTTTGGCAATACTATTTATTGTGCGATGAACTAGTATTTATTTGGTGTTCTTCTAGTGTCTGAACTTGTTGTCCAATAATTACCGGTAATTTTATCTATATATTGATAAAATTAGCCTTTTTATTAATTTCTGAAAGTATAAAGGGAGTTTTGATAGAGGCTATATTAGCTTAAATTTAATTATTAGATTAACTAGGTTAGTTTAGCTAGGTTTTGTTAGTTTATCCTGAAAAATTATTTTCTATTGTAGAATGATTTTCATAAAAATGAACAGGACATAATAAATAGAATATAATTAATACAATTAATATTAAAATATTAAACGGGCTCATTAATTGGATAAAATTTATTGTATAGCATAATTTTACACCAATTGGATCAAATCATCCAAACTATGTACATTATTATTGCATGGGCAGAACAATTCTTTAAAAAAAAATCTTTATCTAATACCATTTTATTAAATTTAATTTAATATATGTTACAATAAAATTAATATATGTAGAATATTATATTCAATTAATCCATTTGCTAAGAAATGAGAATAATTTTTTAATTCTTTTTTATTTAGCGACAAAATTCGACCGAAGCGACATTTCACTAATTGAATGTCAGTGAGTCCGATTTTAAAAACTTGTTTTCAAAATATAATAAAATGTCGTTCTAATAATATATTAAACAATCTCATTAAGGGAACATATATGAATCTAATGAACAAAGGTCACTATATATTTATATGGTCAAGACCATAATAAATATTTATAAATAAATCTAATTAGTAATTGCAGTAAAAAATAGACCCATGCAGAGTTTTCTGCTATTTTATAGCACGCAAATATGGAGAATAGGAAAATATGACATTTTTTTTAATATAGATTCACTTATGAATCGCATTAATCATGCGGAAGTGATTCACACTTAATTAAATACTTGTTAATATAGCATTGATATGAATCTAATACCAAATCATAAATATTATAGATTATTTTGGTACATAATAATGTGGAGCAATTATTTACTTTTAAATTAAAAAATATGCATATTTTTTGTCATATAGCTAGCATGTTCCATTTTGAAATTGTAAGAAAACATATATAGATTAAGTATATATAGCATTTAAATTGTATGTTTAATTTAAAATATATGTTACAGTTTTTTATATAAAATGTAGATTAAATAAAAATAGTTTTGTGGTCGGGGTCGTAAGAATTCCAAAATTATTATCCATTTTGACTGTTTATATCATTGCGTTACATTTATTTCTATAATTAAATCTGAAAATATCATTAATTTCATTTTATTTTATTTTAAAATACATAAAATGAAAAATAGTCGAAAATGAAATGAAAATTTACATATTTTAATTACAAATTTCTAGATCGATAAATTTCCATTAAATCATTGACAAAAATGTGTCAAGTTAAACCTGAAAAATCATTTTCTAGTTTAAATTTCCCAATATAAATCTAGAATTCTGAAATATTTTATTATAATTATATATCTCAGTAATTTATTTCAGACAAAAGTTTCAGTTTTCCTGCCCAAACAACATCGCCATTCATCTTTTCGGAATAATAATTATATAAATTAAGAAAGACAGTCAAAAAGAGACAAAATTGGGCAGAATTTTGGGGACAAATTTATTCAGTTTCGGAAGATAAATTATATTTCTTAACTATTAAAAAAAAAACCGTGACAAATTATGGATTTTAGTGCATAAATTAAAAATACATTGTTGCAATATAAATTATTGCAACACAATATGAGCTGGACATCGTTGTTGCACAGTGTCTAAGTATATAGTGTGGTATACAATTCGTAGCTTATTTAAGTCCTAATATCATTAAGTACTTCCAATAATGGACCTAAGTATCGGAACGCCTTTTCAGTTTAACATAATTTATATAATTTACTTTCGACTTCAAATTTCATAAGTCTGTCCTAAGGAGCAACAATTTAATAATATATACACGTTCGTTATTACAGTTAACGCCTCGCTTTATGTTGCACAAGTGTACACTCACGCGTTTGAAAGCCGTTGACTATTTGACACGACATTTGAAAGACGTTAACGATATGACACGCGTTTGAAAACCATTGATATATAACACGCGTTTGAAAGCCGTTGACAAGAATTTACTAAAATATTTTATGATAATTTTAAAGTTATTTTCGTATTAGTTTGTAGAATAAAGTTTAAATGTATTTTAGTGAGATTTACTATCATGTAAAATATCATAATCCAATTTATATATAAAATATAACGTGTTATAAATCTGCATGCATTTCTTATCATACAAAATAATCTTTTACCTAAATTCGTATGTCCAAATCTATGTTATACGCGAGCTAATCCATGTTATAATGGCTACGTTTGTCACAATACTATCAAGTTATAACTCAAGGCAATGGATATTATTTTCCTAATAGGATTCAATTCCACGCTATGCTTACGGCTGTCCATTCCCGTCGGATAAGTGTTTAAGTGTGAATATTTCACATATGTTTCACTTATATTGAATATGGTTGACTTGTATTACAATAACGACATAGTGATTGGATGACATAGTCTATTGCAGCGATATCAACCAATGACAAACCAGTATACTGGACACTTTTAAAGAATATGCTAATAAATTAATATTTAATAACCAATAATGCATTAAATGCTTAGAAGTTAAATATAGTTTTAAGAAATATATGATTCATTGTTTATAAATAAATTTCTATTATCTTTTTTATCTTATAATTTTCAAATTAGCATCAAAATAAAGATTAGATTTATCATATAGAGTGAGTCAGAATCTTTATGTTTTGAAATCTGTCTTTATATAGTAATTTGATTTTTTTAACCTTTATCACGTAGCTAAAAACATTGATTTTTGAGCTAAACTTAGTGAATTTCTAGAATGATTCATCTCTTAATATTTACTATGTAGATGACTATTTGTAGCTTTAAAATATTTTTCCATTTTATTATAAATTCCGAACGAAAACATATTGTTGATAACGAATTAAATAAAAAAATGTGGAGTTCATTGGATAATTCTTTATAATGGTGTGCATATCGTTGTATTTTTTAAATTACAAATGATCATGGAATCTTATTAACATATATTGAGGTAAATTATCTGAATCCTATACATAACAATTCACTCATAAACATAAACAAATATGAACATACAAACATATAAAATTTAATATTTGAAATATAAACCGTTAACTTCATTCAAAATTTCTATTAAAAGTTGATTCACAATTTATAAATAAAAATGTAATTTTGTCTCCACTTATAATCTAAGAATGTAACACAATGTGAGTAAAAATTGACAGAACAGACAATTAACTTCAAGAGTTGAAGTTGATTTAAGTGTTTTGAAAACAGTTCCTGTCATTGAGATTGCAGTCGCATTATCTTGCAAAAACTTTCTCTATTATTCAAAATATATTTCATTTTATTATTCACAGGATGAGAAATCATTTAAATTACTCGATTTTGTGACTTATTTTCATATTGTTTTATAGTGAATTAATATTTTTA